>CM035205.1:28840827-28853794 GCA_020233015.1 Callinectes sapidus | reverse complement strand
TAGCTCCAGAGAGAGAGAGAGAGAGAGAGAGAGAGAGAGAGAGAGAGAGAGAGAGAGAGAGAGAGAGAGAGAGAATAATGCAATGCAAATGTAAAGCAAATAAATGAACATACACTGCATAATCATATTCCAACCTAATACCGTAAGCCTCGTCAAAGCTTCATCCTCCATTCATCATATGCATAAAGACTCTTTGTTTTACGTAATACAAAAGAATTTCAGTTCTCTTTTTTGAACTCTGATATTTATCCACCAAAGGGGAAAGGTTCAGTTTGTGGTCAGTATCATTGTTTGGCTGTTCTGTAGCTTGGGTTCTGTTCACTACGCCCTTAATGTTGCCTGACTCAGTTTCATTACATAAAGTTTACTTTGGCCAGTGTCTACAAGGAATACCTCTTCCTTATTTATTTGTGAAGGAAACTGAATATGTGTTCATTTATGAATTAAAATGCTAAAAATAGTCACACTTAAACACACACACACACACACGAGCGCCCGCGTGTTGTATAGTGGTTAGCATGCTCAGCTCACAACCGAGAGGTCCCGGGTTCGATTTCCGGGCACGACGAGGCAAATGGGTAAGCCTCTTAATGTGTATTTAGCCCCTATTCACCCACACAGCAGCAGCAAGTAGGTACGGGATGTAACTCAAGGGGTTGTGGCCTCGCTGTCCTGGTGTGTAGTGTGTGATGTGGTTTCAGCACCACACGAAGATAGGTCTATAAGCTCTGAGCTCGCTCCGTAGGGAAGAGGCTGGCTGGGTGACCAGCAGGCGCTGGCGCCCGCCACAGTGAATACACACAGACACACACACACACACACACACACACACACACACACACACACACACACACACACACACATTCGTGCGCATACATACAGGGGTCAATATTACGATTCTATTTGAAATATTTTGATTGCCGAATACAAGTATGTTTCCGGTTACTATTTGGCTTTAACTTGCATTTGTGTTGTTCTCTTTCAAAATAGTCCTGAAACTAA
The DNA here is from genome assembly GCA_020233015.1 of Callinectes sapidus. NCBI lineage: Eukaryota > Metazoa > Arthropoda > Malacostraca > Decapoda > Portunidae > Callinectes > Callinectes sapidus. The sequence continues at coordinate 28,852,792 of CM035205.1, read as the reverse complement.
TAATATTTATAGTGTTATTGAGTGACTTAGATGATGTGTATAAAGAAAGAAAAATTAATTAGTGTGTGTGTGTGTGTGTGTGTGTGTGTGTGTGTGTGTGTGTGTGTGTGTGTGTGTGTGTGTAATTAATTTATTTAGGCATTTGCTTATTAATGTGTACTTAGGAGTGGGTGTTTGGAAAGGCGTTGATGAGTGGCACCGGAACAGGGTCTAAGTGGCGCTGCTGGTGAGGGACGCTTTGTTTGAATTTCCCTCAGTGGTTCCAGAGTGACACCTGGAATTTCTGCGACAGTGGTTGCCGTGTCTTGTCGCAGGTGTGTCCTTAGTGTTTGGCGGTGTTGTAAACAGCTCTAATGGCCTCTTATGTCTCCCCTGGGATACGGCTTATGCCTCTACTGTTTGTGCACTTTGGGGGGACTTTGAGGTTGTTCCTGTTTTTGTTAGTTACCAGACAAGTTGACTTTTGTAATTTGATTAAAGTAATTTTAAAATTGTTTTTACAAATACTTCAAACAATATGAAAATTGTGAAAGCTTGTTGCAAAAATATTTCAGTAAAGGGATTCTGGCGTCCATAACGCAGTGGTGTTATTACAATGGGAAATGTAAGCCGTGTCTCACTCTACCCGCTCCCTATCTCGGTGACGCGATTCTACAAACAGAAACTTAGTTGGGTTTCCAAAGCAATTTTCCATGAGCTTGACAGCGGCAAGGCTTACAAATTCTTGCATCAGGAAACTGACCTACCAAGAGAATAGGTGGGATTTGCAAAATATATGTGTAAAGGAAAACCTCTTCCTACCACGGCTTTGATATGATCTAATTCTGTCATTTTTTGTCGTCGGTAACCAAATCATGCAACAACATTCACTGCTCGATCTCTCTCTTGTTTCCCTGTCTGCTGCATTAATTTCTAATGTGTTTTAATTAAATTCATGTTACTTTTTATAAACTTGGATCTCGCACATTTTTCTCTTCAAGAAAGTTGTTGCACCAAGGCTGAACTCGCTCCTCCATTTGGGGAGACTACTCCAGAATCTTATGGAAGAAGTTTAACTGCATGACTTACCCTTGGAATTTGATTATGTTTCACATATACTTTTTTTATGAATTACCAATGTGATATGTTTGTTAATGTATGGGTTTGGTTGCTACAGTTTTCAAAGTGGAGTTTGTTAAGTTATAAATGATAATGTCGAATTGAATTGTGCTGCAAAAAACTCATATAAGAATACCGTTTCCTCCATTTTCAAATTGGTGTGGTTTGTAAGTAGTTGAGCTGAAATGCAATGTTGCACCGCACTCCATCGAAACATACATATTTTGGCTGTTGTCTTTGTTGTGCAACGCTTAAGATCTGTCACAAAGTTATTCTGGTCGTTATGTATACCGATTTTTCGTGAGAGAGAGAGAGAGAGAGAGAGAGAGAGAGAGAGAGAGAGAGAGAGAGAGAGAGAGAGAGAGAGAGAGAAGACAAGAAGTTTTATCTATGTTTTATTGCCAAGTCTGTCGTTGATCTTTGTGGATTGCATACTAGTAAGATAAACGGTTCCACGTAACTGTATGAACATTTCCCTTAATGTTTTCCGATATTGCTTAATGTCTTCGGTCTTCGTATTATTTAGCCTTGTTATTCAGCTGTGGCTAACGATTCAATCTTACTGGGCTATCCTTCGCTGCTGAGGGTGACCGTTGACAGCCATCCTTGTCTGCTTGACGCTAGTAAATGTCTGGGCATTATCACAACATTGATGTGGACGTTTGTGTGTTGTAACTGAACCTGGTCTACCTTGGGGCAACGCCATCGTAAGAAAAGTACAAAAGAATGTATTTTGTAACAAGTATTTCATATCGATGGGCATTTGTACATCATGTTGTGGTACATTTCTACATACATATTGCGTGTTTATCGAGGTGATGAGGGACCAGCATCCAACACGTCTGGATCTGCGTTCCCTGACACCTACGCGAGTCACCCTGCACGTAGTCACTCTTCTCAGTGTCAATAACTTTGGGTGTGATCGATGTGCGTGTTCCAGAGACGAGATTTCAGGGCGCGGCATTAATTTCCTTTACTCAAGGTTTTCTGCCGGAGGATCAGGTTCTTGGAAGCCAGCGCTTCTCCAAATAACGATAATGAGAAATGCACCTCACTCTGTCTTGCCGAACAGCTGTTGATAGGACCGCCGGTGCCTGGAGAGATACTTCGTGATTCTCAGAAAGCAAATGTTGATAAGACCATCGTTTTGTGTGTGTGTGTGTGTGTGTGTGTGTGTGTGTGTGTGTGTGTGTGTGTGTGTGTGTGTGTTCTTTTCATGTTCATGTGGTGTAATCATGAACGAAGACGTGAAACCATTTAGTTTAAGACCTGAAGTATTGTGTGGTATTCATGGAAAGACTCAAACGTGAAGGGTCCGACCGTCCACCATCAGTAGCCGCTGTGTCTTGTTAGCCACTTCAATAAGTCATGAACGGTAGTCCAAGATAGCCACACGTTCACCTCGCTGACTCATTCATCAGGTTAGCAGTGCTTTTCTTTGACCCAGGAGACCTTGACATTAAAAAAACATTACCAGAATCCTCAGTAACCGCGAAAACTGTGCGTCATCACAAAAATCAATTTCATCGTATCATACTTTGATTGTGTGGGTTACTGAAGTTAATTACTCTGAGAATCTTATCTAACTACAATACGTTTTGCTACATAATACATCTGTTCGCTGGCCCCTGAACTTCCCCACCAAACAAGGTTAGAGGTAAACAATGCCCATGGCAGTCAGATGAAGAGTTCCCCGGAAAATGAGATCCTCCAACTCGTTTTCACTATTCCGCACCGTCTCGCCCACTCCAGCACAGGCAGCAGGTGGAAAAGAATAGGACCGTGGCTTCGTCACCCTCCGTGGTCTGCAGCGCAGTGTCCTTCATTCACTGTAACAGAAAGATATTGCAAGGAACGCCTTTATTTTTTATTTATATACTTTATTCGTAATAGTTTTTTCAATGTCATCGAAGTTGATCTTGTATCAGATGCTTTGCTCCATGAACTATTGAAAAAAAAACTCAGTTTAACGCGAGTATGTAGATGCACATCCAACACTTGCACGGCGCTTCTTGGTCCCACTGATGAGCGGCCTGCATGGGTTGCCTGTGTCGTCCGATGGTCCAACTTGCGCACATGCATCCCAGAACACCCTGACCTTGATTTCAACTTCGATTAGCGAGAGCTGCGGTGACTGGGAACGCTTCACGGGGCGCTGCTGTGAGTAATGAGGGTGCGTGCCGCGCCACCATGACCTCTACGTACCGAGAACCACCACCGCCGGCCCGCTGGAAGCCTTAAAGCACACACGGGCGCCGCTAGTAAGAAAGGGCATCCCGTTAAATTCTGACGTGTCGGTATTAAAGACGATGTAAGTTCATGTGCATACTAAGTCACGCTCTTTAAATTCATTGCATTTATGAACCCAAGTAATGACCTCCCTTGTCACGAGAAGAAACAGTTTGCCGCAACCTTGATGTCAACGCTTCCACATTGATGTGAATCATGCTTAATTAGATCATGGCATTAATCCCACTTATAAACGCTCACTGTGCTGCTATATTACAAAGCTGCTATCAGTTTAAGAATATAGTTTGTTAGGAGTGTGTGTGTGTGTGTGTGTGTGTGTGTGTGTGTGTGTGTGTGTGTGTGTGTGTCAGTTGTACTTAAGAGAAAGGGTTGCGTGCAATACACACTTACGTAAGGCCATGTGGTTTGCTGTACATTAAATGGGTGTCTAGCCTCTACATGCCAGTCTTGTTTGGACGTTGTTGATTAACTAGAAAATAGCCAGCGTAAAATGCAATGTATAAGAACTTCAGTTATCATGCATATATATATATATATATATATATATATATATCTATATATATATATATATATATCTATCTATATATATATATATATATATCTATATATATATATATGTGTGTGTGTGTGTGTGTGTGTGTGTGTGTTATGCAGCTGATGTGATATATTAGTTATGAGTACCACTGATAGCAGAGGTCATTCAACCATATTTATATGTTAAATTATGACAACACGTTCGCACTCGTGGTGGGGCGGCTGTCCAGGCCATCGTCAGTCCACTCCTTGCTTGTAGAGAGTTAGTTTTCCCGGTGTGTGGTGTGTGGAGAGGGTGATGGTGAGGAATGATCTGGTGAAGGAAGGTGTGGTCACCCTGGGAAGGTCTGATGGACCAGTCTGTGGACACAACACACTTTGTTTACGGCCGTCTGCTACTTGATTGGTTAAAGTGTCAGTTTGGTGGACACTCCAACCAATCACATTGTTGTATCCAGTAACCTGGATAATAACTTTAAGAGGGAGCGAGCTTGTTTGTTACTCAAGGGTGTTGTCTGTGTGTGTGTGTGTGTGTGTGTGTGTGTGTGTGTGTGTGTGTGTGTGTGTGTGTGTGTGTGTGTGTTTGTCAATAAGTGGTGACACATGAGTTATGAGACAGGTCTGTGGCGGGGCACAACTGGGGTGAAATACTGAAAAATTTATGAAAAGTGGTTGAATTCTACTTGTTGTAAAGAGCATAATTAAAGCTGCTGTGATACATGGGACTGTAAGACGCAGGGAGGGGTCAGGAGAGATAAGGGAAAGTGGGGCGTAATTTGACTGACTGGGAAGCGGCAATAAGACATTAGAAAGCGATTAATGTGTAGAAACAAAGAACGAAGCAGATAGATATTCTGGTCGTTAAGATGGAAGGTTGAGATTAAACAGAGGACGAACATATGCAAAGCTGTGGGAAAACATCGCAAACTGGGGGAATGTAGTGGAGGATTTTTGCATTTAAGTAATTGTTTACCTTAGCGTGGAGGACCGCCCGCCTCTGCGACATTCGGGATGGTGTCTGGGAAACAATAACAAAGTGGACCGAGGGAGTTTGCATTTGTTATGCACCAACTTGTCCTTGCGTTATTGTTTTTATTATTGGGTCAGGGGCTGCCTTCTCTATCCTGCCCGACATGCTAACAGGAGCTGCATACATCCTATGCTATGATTATACCATAGCAACAATAACAACAGCTATCATTATTATTATTATTATTATTATTATTATTATTATTATTATTATTATTATTATTATTATCATTATTATTATTATTATTATTATTATAATCATAAAGACTTACCAATTTGCAATTTCTTTTAATTACACAATTCTTCTTTCCAGGTGAGGAACAAAGGCAGTGAATACGTGGAAGGAGAGGAGGGCTGAGGGTGAGTACAAATAGCACGCATGTAATATGGTGTGTTTGTGTGTGTGTGTGTGTGTGTGTGTGTGTGTGTGTGTGTGTGTGTGTGGGTGTGTGTGTGTGTGGCACAATGATTGGATCGGATCTGCTATTACAGCTCATGAAGAGTGTTGCGATATGTTGTTGCGGCGCGTTGTTATTACTGGCTAAGGCAGGAGATGGCATTAGATGCTTCCTGAGATTAAGGTGCGTGGCTGATATGCATCTGATGGTCAGTCATCCGCTATTATTATTATTATTACTATTGTCTTCATTATTCATTTATTTATTCAGTTCTTTACATCAACTCACCGTTGTATTTCTAAACAAAAAATCAAGGGATGTTGTATGAATAACTTGTATTCCCATATCCCCAACAAATATATTAACTGTTTTAGATTGGCGTTTGAGACAATCAGTGAATAGATTTGGTGTTTTGTTTAAGGAAATCAAATATTTAGCCACTAACTGTATAGTCAGCAGAGTAACCATAGACGAGGGCATGTTTGGCAGGGGTCGGCAGCGGATGGGTGTGGCACACATCCGTTAAGATTGCGTTCCATGGAGAGGGAGCACAGCGGCCCACTGCGGACACTATGACCTTAGCTGTGCCAGAAACACTCTCTGAAAAAATACAGATCCCTTCCAGCTCTGAACCTAATTTTAACATGTCATATCTGTGGGAATAAAGAAAAAAAAATATCCAAGCAATGTACAGTATTCAAGTGGATGTATTGTTTGATATACATGCAATGCTGGAAACACTAATCGCATCCTACAGTGGCAGCACATCCTAAGAAAACACAACTTCTTTTTACCTTTGCTGCGTCTCCCGCTCTACTCTGTAACCGGTACACAGAAGGGAGTGAACCCCTTCCTGCTCTTTTCAACCATGATTTTCTCCTTAAAGTGCCGAAGCTTTTACTTCTTATTCCTTGAAGATGAATGTTCGGAAGGCGTCCGTCACCCTCCCAACGACATGACCTCTTTAGAGGAAAATAACTACCGCCGCTTTGCCAAGAGGAAATATTTCGAAATGCCTTGAAAATGCGTGCCGTGGCCTAAGACACTGACTGCACTCCTATCTTGCCAGACTGGCCCGGGAAAAAGTGTGTTTGGCGACGCACGTCAAGCAGGATCCTCGGAAATGGGCAGCCAGATTAGGGACTAGCTGTGAGAGAGAGAGAGAGAGAGAGAGAGAGAGAGAGAGAGAGAGAGAGAGAGAGAGAGAGAGAGAGAGAGAGAGAGAGAGAGAGAGAGAGAGAGAGAGAGAGAACAGACAGGCGCTTTATACTAAATGAAGAGAAAATCATAATCCTTAATTATTTAAAACGTTAAGGTTTTTCCCCTCTGGGTACGGACGGGATCTGCAGTGGAGGAGAAGGAACCGTCGCTGAATATTTCCGTATTTCTCGCCTCACATTGATTGGCGTGATAGTTACAATTGCAATCAGAATATGATGAACCTCCTTTATTCCCTCGAAGAAATTAAAAATAAGAAGAAAGTTGTATATATTTTTTCCTACTTGGCAATGTTTTAGCTCTTAGTTAGCTCTCTCTCTCTCTCTCTCTCTCTCTCTCTCTCTCTCTCTCTCTCTCTCTCTCTCTCTCTCTCTCTCTCTCTCTCTCTCTCTCTCTCTCTCGAAAGTAATTGAGAGGCAACAGGAAAGAATATCAGGACAAGATTGTCTGATGAAATATTAGCACGCGGCGTGGTATAACTGAGGAATTGGGTTTGTTATCGTCATTTTTATAATCGTTTATCAGATTGAGTTCACTTCCCCAAGGCATTTTTAATCTTTGACATTTTGGAGAAGGAATGAAATAGAATGAAACTTTCTTTAGTATTTTATTTCTTTTACCTTAAGAAGTGGCTGGTATAGAAGTAGTCAGCAAATATAACCTGTCTTCAATGGATGTTGTATTGACTATGGACAAGTTGAAACGTTTATTGACCAAAAGTGTTCATTTTACATATATTGCATTACAGTTTTTATCATAAAGCTGCTCTAATGGTAAGAGTCTCACAAATAACTAGAGTACAAATGATGCTGAGCTTTGAAAAGGTAAGGAGAAACGCTGATCTCTTTTTCCCTTATTTTATTTCTATCTAAGTTAAGTGCAGTGTGGGTGTGTTTGATGCTTCTTCCATGAATCCGCTTTGTGTAGGAGTTAATTTGGCGAATGTGCGGAGGTCGATAATAGTCTTGCAAGTTGACTTTCATCTATAATGGTAAGCAGAGCAATACTAAGATTTCTCTGCCCCAATCAGAAATTATTGAGAGATCGGATGTCAGAAGCTCTGTTCCGTCTCAGTGTGATTTTTCTTTTTATTTTTTAAGGTTTTGTGGTGTGTCTTCTGCGTTGTCATGGATAAGGTATTGATTTAGATCATTGATGAATATAATAGGAAGAGAGTGGATGACAGTACGGAGCCCCGAGAAACACCTTTATTAATATATTTAAGATAAGGACAGTGACCGTCTCACACATCAAAATGGAACGACTTGAAAGGCTGAGAGGAAACTTGAGATGGAGTTTAAGAGAGAAGGATAAAGCCGTAGAAAGGTATAGTTTGGAAATGAAAGGTTTCCGCCAGACTCTATACTGAAATTTGGGTGTTAGTGATGATGAAAATGAAGCAATTGTTTATATACAGCCAAGGAAGACTGAATACTAATGGTGTCACGTTTCATGATACACTTCAATTTTTCAGATGATATTCCTACTTTGTATTCCTTATTTTTTTCTTTCCTTTTCTTTATTTTGGATCATCATTTGTACATTATAATCGGTTTTATGGTTTTTTCTTTAATTTTTCTGTTGTAATTGTAATCTTTGTCAATAGGAAAATCTATTCCACGTTTCCATTTTCCTAGTGACTATTTGTTAATATTATATCAAATCATTACATATACGTAACTATTTCTTACACATTATGAAACGCGAGACAGATTGAAGCTGCTATATCAGAACTGTGTTTTTTTTTTTTTTTTTTTTTTTCTTTTTGTTCCCCACATCGCCAGCCAATCACGTTTCTTGTTACAAAACCATGCCCTGTTGCAGATGGATGGAGTGTAGCTCATCTTCCTCCGCGCAGATTATCTTCCGCCTCTTCCCAGCCTCGTAATATATCTCTGTCTTATTCGAATCTGTTCATTTCGGTTTCCTGAAGAATGATGCCGAGAAACACGTGACATTCCTCTCCTAGCCTCATCCTCCTTTCTAGGTGTGTGTGTGTGTGTGTGTGTGTGTGTGTGTGTGTGTGTGTGTATACACGCCGTGTGCGCGAGTCTCTCTCTCTCTCTCTCTCTCTCTCTCTCTCTCTCTCTCTCTCTCTCTCTCTCTCTCTCTCTCTCTCTCTCTCTACCCACCCGCCTGGGTTTTTTTTTTGCTTCGTGTTATTATTCTTGAATTTTTTTCCTTCCTCCAGGAAGCTTGTGTCTCTAATTTTCCTCTCTTGCACACTGTGTTCAACTTCTCTGTTTTCTACCTCATGTCGAAAACATATTTAATTTATTTCTTGAATTTTTTTCTCGTGGGTGTTTACTGAGCTTGTTTCTTAATAAGCAGCATTTCGTAAAATGTGTTCATAAAAAGTTGCCATAATTAGGCCGAAATTTCATTTCATATTATGTATGAACACACACACACACACACACACACACACACACACACACACACTATATTCTTTTATATTTCGACAGAAGTTTTCACAGTTTTATTTGTATTGTTCTTTATGATTGTTTAACGTAGAGAAATATAATAAAGCATGAGACCAATTATCATGTGTGTGGGTTTTCATGTCTAGCACATCCACCATCAGCAGGCGCTTCGGAGATGCATTGGCTGCGGACCACTCACTGTTCGAATTCAGTATATGTTGTAGGCGGCCGCAGCTCATCCATCTGTTGTTGATTCTTGTTTTGGGTTGATCGATAAATGGCTATCTGGAGAAACCTTGGAAAAGTAAACTGTTGAAACTGAATGTCATAGCGACCATGTGTCCCCGGGCAGCGACCACCACCACAGACAGGCCCACAGGCCACTGAGAGGTGAGTGCCAAGGACACGTGCAGCCACAGTGTTTGACCCAAACTGTACACTTGGCATGAGCAGAATAATAGCTTTCGAAAATTTTCTTTGCCGCAATAGATAAATTAAATTGTGTATCTCAGTCACACAAAATGAATGTACACTGGAACACTTGAACAAAAATATTTTCATTTCCCGATGACTGTTTCCAGACTCCATTTCAGAAAACTGTCATTACCTCTCAGTGCTCTGGGTGCGCTGTTTGCCGCCCTCCAAAATCACTTCATACGTTTTTATTTGAGCATCCAACATTCCACTCTGATTGCTGTTTTCTGAAAGAATAGCTCTGTCTGTACCCCAAGCTTGCATTTCTTGTTGGATAAGGAAACACTGACACGCATGAGACTGGGATGGTAATAATAGCTAATATGCCTCGAGTCTCTGTGTCAAATTTGCTGGTACTGACTTTGTAGTTCACTGATTTCAACACAACAAGGAAAGGAATGCTTAATATGAAAACCTTCTCATGATATCGGACACGTTCATTTTCTTTTAATTTTTTGTCGAATTTCTATTGCCCCCCCCCTTCCCCTCCCCCCAAGGAAGTGTCGGCCCATGTATTGGGAAAAGGTTTCGCAGTTAGGCTGTGTATGGGGAACAAGGTTAAGTCTTGGTGCTCCGAGAAAGAGAAAATGTTTAAGGAAATAGAGGGACAATTTTTGCAGATATTTATTATTCTACTTGTCTTTATAAGTATCGTATTATGATGAATGAATTTCCTTTTCCTATATTGTGCTAATAATTTTGTTTGATATTCCCTTCCTAAGCATATCTTTTGTACAGGTAACGAAAGTCTAAATGTTTTCCTATCGTTATGGTATTCAATGTATTCCATTGTGAATGCATGATATATAATTAGTCAGATACGATGTTACTTGAAAGAAGACATGTTCTTAACTTTAGACATTTAGTTGTTCTTTTGTAATACTTGTCAAATAACAGAAGACTTTTTTCTTATTACCAAAAAGGGAAAAAAAACCAGCGTCGTCATGAGGCTGTGATAAGAAACAAAAGAATGTAAGAAGAGAACAAAAAGCGACAGACCTGTTGGTCCATACGAGGCTGTGATATGAAACAAAAATCATAAGAGCGAGTCTCCACACACGTGTTCCCAGAGGCAGCAGCAGCAGCAGCAGCAGGAAGGAGGGAGCAGGTAGCAGCAGGCTCTAGGGAGTGCGTTTCATATGGAATGCTGCACCTCTATTTTTTGCTCCGGACGAAAGAAACCCTTCCCTTCTCAGTCCTTCTCCTTACAAATTCTACAACAGCAGTCGTTTTTGTGTTGCGAATGGAAAGAACTGTTTTCTTTTCTGTGGGCTTTCTTTCTTGGGCAGACACTGGTATCTGTCCACACGAGAAATATTTTGCCTTGAAAGCACTAGTACGTGAGCCGAGAACCTCAAGACACTGCACCTGCCACCAGTTTTACTAAGGGATTGTCAAACCGAGCGACTTAGAAGTGAGAGAGAGGGAGAGGGAGAGATAGGAAGCACTGCACCATGAAGAGAAGATTTTACGGATTTTAAAAGCATCGGTTGGAAAATGTGTTAAATACTTGACACATTACTGTACATCCTAATATCGTGTTGGTTCCCTTCTCATTAGCTTTAGTAGTACTTGATCTCTTTGATTCACTTCTGTACATCTTTTTTTATCACTAAATGCGAGCCAAATCCCGTGTTTGCATCGAAGTGCTAAAATAATGTTCGTGTAACTTACGTACATTTTCCAAATATGAAATGTATTTCTACGTAAAAAAAATTTCGTGCGTTTTTAAAGACTCAGCAAAGTTATTCAAACCCTGACATTTTTCCCCCTCATTTGAGATCAATTCAATTTTTGGGTCTAGAGAAACTTCCAACCTTCTTGACGCAGGAGTCGCTGCGAGACCTGCAAGGATCGTTCTTACATGCCAGCTTCCGGTACACTTTCAGCACTTATCTCTTGCCGGACGCTTCCCGTAATCATGTTTTCCCAGCCAGCCAAAGAAGTCCACAGCCTTTCAGCCTTGGAGCAAGAGTGCTGCTTGACCAAGTGTCTTTTTAAGCAACTCGACTTCTGTCTGCGCACATTAAGAGCCGGTAGTGCACTTTCGTCGGTTTTTGCCACCTGGCAAAGCAGATAAAAGGAAAGTTGCGATCAGGATTCTCTTTTTGTGCCAAAGACATCGACATGAGAGCTCCATGTTAGTGTAGAACCTGATACAGCTATGGGCTTAAAACTGTCTTCACAAATTCAAGCCGGCATTTAGTATAGTCTCTAAAGATGTTTCAGTTTATACCAGTAAGCGATTTTCTTTCTTATTGACTCTTCGTTTGCTGTCTCTCCTGCAGGCTTGTGATCTTTGATTTCACTGTAGCTCTTTTGAAAATATATATATATATATATATATATATATATATATATACAGATGGATAAAAAAGTAGAAGTATTAGAAGCATGAGGAGGAAGAAGAAGAAGAGGGGGAAGAAAAGGAGAAAGTAAGGAAGCCGTTTAGGCTACCAGCGTAAAGTGTTTGATGGTTATGAACAAGCCTTAGGGCCTCTGATGACTGTCCTGGAGCGGCAAGGACTTATAAAGACGCTG
>CM035205.1:28802360-28826172 GCA_020233015.1 Callinectes sapidus | reverse complement strand
TAGTGTGTGTGTGTGTGTGTGTGTGTGTGTGTGTTATGGCATCTCTCGATAGCTGCTACATCAAAACGAATCTGACAAAATATCAGAGTATCCTGAATGTTTTCTGATTTCCCATGTGCATGGAAGATTGACATGCCAAAACCTATTGGAATTGTTCGGAACAGGCTAACCGCGTTGGTGTGTTTTGTCAGATTACCCTTGATAATTCTGCAGACACCTATGTACCTCCACTCATTCATTTTTTCCGCTCCTCATTTGCATATTTATATTGTAGTACCAAACAAACTATTTTACTTTACACCAGATATAACAGATTTTTTATTTGTTTGTAGCAATACAAATAAGGGGAACTGTCAGCCTTTAATGCGCTGATGCATTTAACAAACTACTACTTTTGCTGTTGTTATTTCTGCTCTTTCTGCTGCTGCTGCTGTTATTTTCATTACACATTGCTATCTAGAGGAAGAATAAGGAAATGAAAAAAGCATGTGTGACAATAAGGACTGCTCCACCGACATTCCCAACGCTCTTCGGGTGACTTAAACTCTGGAGAATGAATTTACCCTGAAATATAACCTTTAGTGGCAAATATTGCTGGTCTGAGGCTGCTCAACTGAATAGTGAAGCAGGAACTCTCCGTCACGGCGATGAAATAGTAATGAACGCAGTGTTTTAAAGTCTCCGTAAAAACGAAATTTAAAGTAGAGTGGAGCAGAATTTAAATAGGGAGCTGTTACTGATAGGAGCGTCCCTGCTCACAGAATGAGGGTGATAATACTGGGTCCATTGGAAACAACGTCCACATTATCTGATTGAATCACCCCACCGCCATTGCTCCCCTCTGCTTGTTTTCCATCGTATTAAGAGTGCATCTCTATTCCGTTTGTGTTACCGTGAAGGCCGCAGAACTGCCCGCCACTCAGTGAAAAGTGGATCGATGGGCATTGTGGGTGTCAGATGGTGATTGGAAGATTTTTCTGTTGTTTGTCGTTATTTAAGTACCATTCTTATTAAAGTATTCTTGTTCTTATATTGTAAAGTACTAATTCATTGGACTTTTTTCTTTTGGGGAGGGAAAGTTATTTAAGCACCATTTTTATTTAAGTATTCTTGTTCTTATATTGCAAAGTACTAATTCATTGAACTTTTCTCTTTTAGGGGGAAGCTTTTGTTTGTTTACGTACCTTGTTTATTTGTGACCCACCATTTCAATTTATGTCAGCACTCGTGTGTTAGTTAGATCAAGATGCCAAATGACAAATGTGCAACCAGCCCTTGAGATGTGTTGGAATATCACAATTCTTCACAAGGAACTAAAACGCCACCCATCTGTTCGATTAATGTTGATCCAGCTAATCCCTGTCCAACTTCATAAACACTGCGTCGCTCCCCCGCTGCCGCCACACTGGTTTGAAACTAATCCTCTTAGGTCTGCTGTGATGCAACAATAGTCCGATCCTTCTGTTACGTTAGGTCATTCAAAGGTGGGAGTTTTTCAATGAAGTACTTCGTTAATCCTTTTCCTATTTTTATCATTGGGTCATTAACATTTTTCAAACTTTCAAGAAGCCAAACTTTTACACAAAATGAATGTAAAGATAACTTCCTTAGATTAGAAAGAAAAATATTGTGTCAAACTATTCGCTTTATTTATCTAAGGTGTAAAAACCGGGAAAGAGAAACGGTCTGGTACAAATGTGACGTCGAAGGTGGTAAAAGGGTAATGAAGGGAGATGAAATGATGATGGAGGAAAGTGAAAGAGTAAGAATAATATGTATTAATATTGGCATGGAAACTTTCAAGACGAAACGCTAAATCGAGGGGTTTGTGATTTGTTATTAAGGGAATTGCACAAAAGTAAAAGAAAAAACGAGGAAATATCCGCTAGCAATTAAAATGTGGGATTAAAAATGTTGCTTAGTTTATGAGTAATAATTAACGAGACAGATTAGTTATTGCTGCTGCTGCTACTACTACTACTACTACTACTACTACTACTACTACTACTACTACTACTACTACTGCTACTGCTACTGCTTCTACTACTACTACTACTACTACTACTACTACTACTACTACTACTACTAGTGTGCACCATCATAACAATACCACAAGTAGCATCCCTTTTGTATCCTAGCTGTCACCTTGGCCATCATTAATTAAGTACGAAACCAGCAGCAGCACCACCACCACCACAGCCACTAACCATACAACTGCCACCATAAAAACAGAATACAGCCACTACCGCCGTCACAACTACGAGTCTCAACGCCATCATCACCAACAACAGTATCCAGAATAACAATAACAATAGAAACAACAATAACAACAAACATACAATAGGAAATAATATTTGTTTTCGGGGAGGATTACAGAGAGAGAGAGAGAGAGAGAGAGAGAGAGAGAGAGAGAGAGAGAGAGAGAGAGAGAGAGAGAGAGAGAGATGTGCATCATTGTGGGACAGACTGACAATTGATTATCGAGAAAGGAGTTGCTTTGGTGACAGTTGTAATGAGGCGTGTCGGTGGATTTCACTCGTTGTGGAGGAGGAGAAGGAGGAGGAGTTGGTGGATAATGATAAAAGAAACTATTTTAGAGGAAACAAAAAAGAGAAATCCGTAAAAGTAAACTCTTTTGATAAGTAATTTGAAAAATATAATATATTACTTACATACACACATACATACATACATACATGCACACATACATACATACGCACAGACCAAGGTAGAGGTTGACCAGATAAATTGATATAGTGTTGGCTTGATTGGCTGATTGATTTACCGATTGATTGGTATACAGGTAGCCATCCATCACAGGTCCCCACCAGCGCCGCCCTTCACCCTCTTGAGACGCGCCGTGCATTGTCTGGATCTCACTCTGATTTTGTTTGCAGACTTTCCATTTGTAATTCCTCACCCGCTCCCTGCACTCTATTTGTAATTCCTCCATTTGTAATTTCCTGCACCCCATTTGTAATTCCTCACCAGCTCCCTGCTCTCCCTTCACTCCTCCCTCTGTCTCCGGTCACCACTCTTCTGCCTTCTTTCTATATTCAACCTGTTATTTTCTTTCAAGTCACATGTAGCACTTTGCATTCCTATATGTTTTTTTTCCGTGTGTGTGTGTGTGTGTGTGTGTGTGTGTGTGTGTGTGTGTGTGTGTGTGTGTGTGTGATAGTTCAGTTCCAGTACATTCCTCTACTAACACCTCTATAAATATTGGACCAGCGAGGATGTACAGAAAAAAAACATTGTTAAGATTTGCTACATAGGAAAATTATAGGAAAAGTAATGTGGAATCACGTTCGCTCTGGAGGCTGAGATCCTCAAGTACCTGCGTTCGAATCCTGGCTACGGTCCAAGGTGAGATTGGGCATCCACTCGGGGTAACGGTTCCCAAATGAGGGGGGACTTTCAGAGAGGAGGTCTCCATTAATTGGTCTCCTATAGCCCATAAATTCCTGTAAAAATCCCACATCTTAAAAATAAAGAAGAACTTGATCATGGATTCTGAAGTGACGGAACACACTTGAATGAATGTGGAAGTTAATCAAAGTAAGTCACAAAAGACGTCCAATAAAGTAGATGAAGGCCAGAGTGGAGGTGATGGTGTAGAATTGAAAAGCTTGCAAGCACAACTAGGAAGAGATTGGCAAAGTGGCGTGACTCATGGCGAGGGTAAGGGAGGAGGCCTTTGTCAAGTCCCGCTCCCTAATGGCTGGTCTGGATTTATCTCTCAGTCAATTTGTCTGTCAATCTATACACATTTATATTGATCTTTTTTTACGTATACATCAATTTGTGCTGGCCTAAGACAAGTTTATTATTTTTTATTGCATATTTTTTAAAAATATTGTTACATATTCTCGAGTGGTATTGTCGATAGAAAATCTCTCATTAACGTACACTGTTTTCGTATTCATTATAGTGTGAGTTGGACTAAAAGTTTGAATAAAACGTGAGTTGTGTCGGAAGAGGAGGAGGGAGGGGGAAAGGAGGGATCGAGGGCAGTTAGAGCACGGGAGAGAGCTGGCACAATGGAAGGAAGGGAAGAGGAGAGAACACTACTGTAGATAGGACGACAGAGGGAAGTATAAAGGGTGGTAAATTGTTATGACCCATTATCTTAAAAAGAATTCATCGTGTTAATACAACACTGTGTCCTTCACCTCTAACCAATAAAGCTTACGTGCCTGACGTGGGAAGTTGAAAATGGTGAGGGATTCAAAGGCTTCGTAGCAGCGTTTCATTGTATAGGTCTGTCATCAAAAACTGTGACTTCAAGCAACACCAGAAACTCTGCTGCCGCTGTCCATGCCGAGGGACAGGTGTGGCTGCAGTCTTTACAACAATGCCTGTGTGCAGTGCAGCGCTGTGCAAGTGGATTGGTAAAATTTATCCAAAAATGCAATTTATTTCACAATACGAGAATTGCAGTGCATGGAGACAATATATTACTGTCAACTTTAATATGACTGCGGAAATGCATGAAACGAAACATAAGGAATATGAAATAAAAGCCTAAATATTTCTCTATTTGCGAGACGAACGACAACGGCGCCATCTTGATTTTATTGAACGCGGAAAATCAACAGTCCAAATACTCACATGACGAGATCTGTCAGTAACACTTCATCACAGATCAAAGGTATCTCATTTTGTATTAATTTTCACGCATTAATTGCATGCATAACAGCAGGTCCTCCAGTTCTATTTACTATTGGGGAATGCTATTTGGATCATACGATCTATCACATTCGAAAAAGAACGATCATTGCGAGTATACATCATATCCCTTACCTTCAGCATATGTTCGCCATTTCTGGTCCTTCTCCTCAACATTGGTACATCTTTCCACATTGTGAGGCACCAAGCTTAATTCAGACTTTCAATACACATCACGCCGTATACAACGTGAAGAGCAGTATATGTCCATGTATAATTTTATTTTCAGAATAAGATAGTCTCTTCTATTTGGTTGTGAAACTATTCATTTTAGTCTGTTTGTGTGTGTGTGTGTGTGTGTGTGTGTGTGTGTGTGTGTGTGTGTGTGTGTGTGTGTGTGTTTGTATGAACGTTTCGGTACATGCACGCACGCTCATATTTCAGTTCCATATGACGTCTGTGCCACACAAGTGAGGAGGTGTTACAGGTTGTCAGGATCCCTCTGGGCAAAGCCTGGCTGTTGCTGCTAAAATATTGGCTGAGTGAAATAGTGTGCTGATGGGAAATAAATGGACATAATGATTTGTCAGGTGATTAAGTGAACTTTATGCGTTCGATTTAGGTGTGTGTGTGTGTGTGTGTGTGTGTGTGTGTGTGTGTGTGTGTGTGTGTGTGTGTGTGTGTGTGTGTGTGTTTGAAACATTTAAAGAAGGAAATTTCAAAATAAAGTTAGTTATTACTCAAGGCAACCAATGAAAATCCACATACGTTTCTATTTGTTTTATGTCGTTAAAGTTCCATTCTTTTTATTATCACATTCTCATATGCTGAAATAAAAGAAAATTTAGAATTGAATTTTTTTTTCTTTTTTCTGCACAAGTATTAACGGTTCCAAAATGGTTGGGCTTTGAGATAGGAGGTCTCCATTAGGTGGTCTCCTTTAGCCCATAAATTTCTATAAAAAGCCTGCATTGCTTAAATAAAATTAAAAAAAGTTTAAAAGGTGTAATGCACTGCACTATCCACATGTTAACTCCGCTTGCTTAATTTTACGAGCATCTGACATGGTATTTTATCTTATCAATTTCCGTCATCTACATGTTTCACTCCCTTACCATTTCATTGCTATATTTCTTCTTATCTTACACATTGTTTTTAATGGCCATTGATGTTTTCTTGACCATAACTTGTTTTTTCAACTTGATGCTACTTATCTGTACATAATTCCGTCTCCCCTTATTCCTACGGTGGATTTTTTGGTTCAGTATTCCTTCGTCCACATCACCTCAGTGAGAGCTAATTAGTGTTAAGGGAGTCATTTCATAACTCATAAATAGAGGATAATTTGGTGTCATTTCAGTAATTTATGAGCCTGATAACTGCACACTTTATGAAGCAGTTGTTGTGATGTTTGTTTTTGTTCCTTTCCTGCCAAGTATTTTAAGAGACGTAGGAAAATATTGAAAGAGCGTATCAGTAACACTTAATATAAAGATAGGAGCGAGAGATACTGTTATCTGAATACGATTACGGTATATTTTCAAGCACTAAGCACATTTATTGTTTTCTGGCACAGGGAAACGCACGCTGTCAGTGATCGTATTCCTTCCTTCTCCTGAAAAGGTTGAGGTGTTGAGTTTCTGTGCTAATTGACAAGAAAAAAAATTGTGTCTAGAATAAACATGTGCGTCTGGCCGAAAGATAAGTTCTGTCTATCTGCTTCTGTATTTCGCCTTACCTATCACAATTTTCAAAGAGGAAACAAGACACTTTACCCATTTTGTATGATGTTTTGGGGTCTATCACTTTAATGAGAGGTAATTCCTTCCTTCGGTAGCCTCTGACCAGTGTCTCATGCATACAAAAGCATCAAAAATTTTTACGCTGTCTACTGCAATATGTAGTGAAAAATAGAGATAATTTTATCATAGTGGTACAGTTCCTGGCACGTATTCTTATTTGGAATTTGAAACTTAATGTGTAGTACAGTAAAACATCTAGTATTTTCTCTTTATTTTTTTCATATTTGTATTGGTTTGCTTCATTAATAACATCGATACATATTAGTGGACATGATAGTTATGTATGAACTCCTAACTTACACACTCCACAAACTGGTGAACTCGTAAACATTTGGTTATTGCATTACTAGTTTGTGTAGTATTTATAGCATCATCAAGTATAAAAACATGATTCACAGCCAGATATGTATGATACACACTCTCTCTCTCTCTCTCTCTCTCTCTCTCTCTCTCTCTCTCTCTCTCTCTCTCTCTCTCTCTCTTTACGAGGTACTGACAGATGTGTTGGACATTGAGCGTCCAATTCTCAGCTTCTATTAAGTCTCAAGATTAAAGTCACATGGCATGACTGACAGATAGTGGTGTCTGGAGCAAAATCATTAACGTGTCAGAAAAGCCGTGGTGACTTCATTAAAGTAGTTGGTTGGCTCTAAAGATGTCGCAAATCAATACGAATGACTTATTGACGTGTATGTGAGTATAACAACATGCTTACTGATCATGATTTAAGTTTTGTTTTGAATTTTAAATCTTGTTTGTTTGTTTATTTTTTATTTTTTTTGTTTTGTTTTTATCTAATTGCTTTCAATTCAGTAAGTCAACAAAAACTATATACTAACATGTGGCAAAAAAATACATGGCTGGTGTGTATGATTTCAATCCTGTAAATATTAAGCGTTATTTTTCATCTGATATTAGAAACAATACATTACATTGCGTCGCACACATTAGTAGTCATCGCACACAAGATTGGTTGGTGGTGGGCTCGTGGATCTGTGTGTTGTTGGAAATACTCGATGCGAGGAGTGGTGGCGGCGGTGCGTGCCTCGTGGTATATCTGCCAGTCAGGAGTGCGGAAGGTACGCAGGGGTCATAGCAGCCTCAGTTAGCAAGCGAGTGAGTGGTCTTCCTGTTAGCAGCTGAGCGCCACCTGCCATTCCCCACCACTTCCTCCCCCGACCCTCCTGTCTCTCGCTCTTCCTGCTGTGCCTCCGTCCCTCCGTCCCTCCGTCCGTCCCTCCCTCGTCTAGTCGGATCATTTGTCTCCAGACAGTTATTGCCGCTGGTAATTGTTGAGGGGAAGCCAACCACTGCGCCCGCACTTTTTCATTCCTTATCAAGCTGCATTGTCTCCGGCCCTTACACAGAGGAGCTGTATCGATTAGCTATATTTTGGCGAGAATCACTTAATTATGAAGCGTGCGATGCCAGTCTAGTTAATTTAGGGTTCGAATAACTGAACCGTATATGGATCGCACGTTTTCTGTTTGGTATATTTTAACTTTTATTGTGGAGCTTGGGATGATGCGAATGTGAATTTAATGCCAATGGCCAATTCTGGTGATCGGGGGAGAGCGCTGGAGGGCGATGTGCCGGCGAGGTGGGGTGATGTGCAGTAAGTGGCTCCCCAAATTTCACTTTCATTTTGCAGATGAAAGGTCTTGTTGTGTTACTGTTTTAATATAGGGAAAGCAAGGCAGGACTGTTCAAAGCTTAGACCCTTTCTGTGATCATTTCAAAGCTATTGTTCTCGAAATCCGGCTTAGTCTGATTTATCTATGATTTATTTATTGCAGTAAATATTCAAAGGATTCTCAGGTCTTTTCAGGCAGATCAATGAGAACAGATTATAACATCCCCTGTGGTTGTGCCGCGAGTGGCCGTGTGTTTTGATACTTTTCTTACAACATGTCATGCACTACAAATCCCACGTGGCTGTAGTGGGCAAATATTCCTTCATTATATCACACACACACACACACACACACACACACACACACACACACACACACACACACACACACACACACACACACACAAACACACACTTTTAAACATTTGACCTGTGTGCACCTTTAGGCCACCTCCATGAAGCACTGGCTGGGGGGTTCCCTCAACTCGGGCTGGTGTGGACGCGGGCGGTGTGTGCAGTATGTATAGTGTCACTTCTTGGACCCCTCTCTTGTCTTCCCTTCAGTGCTCAACTTGGCTGAAGTCACAACTGAAGCTTTAGAATCTTGCAACGTGCCACTTAGCATCCAAAGAGTCGTTAGATCCAGTAAAACAACTTTGTGTTTACTTTTTCGTGAGAGAGAGAGAGAGAGAGAGAGAGAGAGAGAGAGAGAGATTCTTGTAGTATATTCATGCATACACAAAAAGCATTATTAAGTAAGGAATACGCGTAATTATGATCCTGTCAGGGAACAAGATTCTCAGTTTACTCTCATACATTAAATTAAGTCTGTTTGAGAGTAACTCATGTTTTTTGTCTCGAGTTATTTGCAGGAATTGTATGATATTGGATTTTGTTTTGAAAGGAACAACTTTAGTGCTCCTTGCGTTGTTAGTGATAGGTAATGACAAACCAACGCTCTCTCTCTCTCTCTCTCTCTCTCTCTCTCTCTCTCTCTCTCTCTCTCTCTCATACTTTTATTGAACTACCCATATTCTTAAGAAATATATATACGTGTTTCTGTATGTAGAGCCTTCATTGGGAGGGCATTTAACAGAAGCGCGGCGGGCGTGGGCCTGACGTGGGTGGCGGCGTAGGGTGTGCTGCAGATCGTCACTTGTCGCTCGCCGGGATAGTGTCACAGACTTAAGAGGCGACGGGAAGTGAGTGAGGTCTGCTGGGACTGTTGGGTGGCGACTCTATTGGTCTAGGAAGGGCAAAGTGTTCTGAGAAAGTACTCTTAATGGTAGTGCTATATTGATCTCACCATTGGGTAATCACCAGTTAGGGAGATTCTATGTAAATTCATTTAGCATGATGAATATAAAAAACAAACGTATAATTAATTTAAAGGCATTGGACTGCGAAGGCTAACATATTTACATCAACTGATTAGTGACAGAGCGGCTCAGTTCCTTGGTGTGGTGTCGTCATGTGTGTGGCCAGGTCACGGAGACCACCCTCGCCTTGGCCTGAGTCACCTCCACACTAACATAGCTGAAAATTGTTGATCTGCAGCACAGTCACGAACTCCTGGGACAACGGGACAAGGGAGGGAAAGCCTGGAGGTGCTGCGCTGTTCGCCAAGGGAGGGGGGAATGGATCCACGAGGCTTGAGTCCCCTAGAGGGGCGAGTGAAGGGGAGAAAATGAAAACAAGAGAACGGGAAGTGAAAGAAAGAATTGTTATATCCTGACAAAAAGGTGATATGCATTTCAACTACTGAGGGGATGAAATCAACGAGCAAGGGATAAAGGTGTGGATTCATAAACACAAAGAAGGGAACGTAAAAATATCTGTGATGGAGCTGAAGGGTGTGATGAAAGCTTAGGAGCAGAGAGACTGGTAGGCTGAGAGAGAGAGAGAGAGAGAGAGAGAGAGAGAGAGAGAGAGAGAGAGAGGTGTGCGTTAATAAAGCCAACCATTCTGCTCTGAGACGATTGGATGATTGAGGGTGTGTGGGAGGAGCGTTGAAAAGACTGGGACACTGGGAAAGTTGAAGGAAGAAAGACATGTGTGGGTGGCAGAGAGGCGCGGGTGTGGATGTGGGCGGAGTGGGTGAGAGAGCCACAGTGAAGGAGGTGGAGGTGGTGGTGGTGGTGGTGGTGGGTGAGGCTGGTGCAAGTTAGGCTGAGTCAAGTAAGAGAGGGTTCTTGAGTCAGGGTGATGCGGGTTCTGCCTTACACATTGCTGTTCTTTTATTTTTTCCCTCCGTTTATTGTTTGTTTCCCTTGGTTGGTGCGTATGATATTCACATAGTCTTCCTGGTTCGCGGTAATCGGGAACAAGAGGAAAGGGAAAAGGAAATCGAAGGTGTAGTGGTTATTGGAATGGGGGATTACTCGCACACGGCTTAACGCTGCCCTACACAACTAAATAAAGTGAAATTTTGAGAGAGAAAAAATGTTGGCAAAGAAGAGCGCGTGTAAATTGAAATATCCATCGTTGTAAGGAGAGAGAGAGAGAGAGAGAGAGAGAGAGAGAGAGAGAGAGAGAGAGAGAGAGAGGGTGTGGGGGACAGATATTACATGGCAACTCAGGAATGTTGTTGTGCCTGGGCGTGTTGGCTTGAGGAAGATAAGCATTTACTCGCTCATGGCTTCTACCTTGCCTCTCACTCTCTCTCTCTCTCTCTCTCCTGAATGAGGGAAGGACGCAGTCGACTCTTGAGCCTCACATGACCGTCGCATCTAACAGAAAACTGGTGATCCCTCTCGTGGTAAAAATATTGATGACTTCCTTTCCTGCGGCTCTGTGGGCGAGGGTGGGTGGCAGTGGGCGAGGGTGGGTGGCGGTGGGCGAGGAGCGGCGCATGGCTTGTGTTCCGGCTCTTGGTTTGTTGAGAGTTGTTTATTCTCTCACCTTTAGTTCAACAAACTAATCCAGGTCAGTTTACAGCAACTTCCTTGTAACTGGTGTGGTCACCTTCCTCTCTACTGGCTGGGTTGTTGATGGTGTTTGAACATTAACCACAGCCTGGGTAAATACACACCCCGGTAAATACACGCCCATGGCGGTGCTTCTTAATTCTGGCTTGTCATCCCAACTCCCTCTCTATTATCTTCCTAAATTTGTTGGTTAGATATTTATTATCATATTAAAAACACTAACATTCTCAATAATGTATCTAGATTTTACCGCTTCAAGTGTCTTGCCAGTGTGACAGGTCTTTCGTCTCCTTTTTTTTTCCTATTATGGGACGAAATGGCATCCTCCACACCATGCTGAGACGCGAGTGCTCTAGGCAGTGCCAAGACCTTACGTTCTGGTGGCACTACGTTATGGGTGAGAGATAGTGCTTCTTCGTATCGCTCAACATGCAGCCTTGGCGTGTTTGCCTTCTGACATCACCGTGGACAAGATTTTTGGAATTTTCCGTAACTCAAGTCGAGATGCGGGTGTTGTGAAGAACAATAACCAGAGACATTGCGCTGTTGTCTAGCCATCCGCTAACAAGAGGAAATAAGTATTGTAATCATGCACACACACACACACACACACACACACACACGGTGGTATAGCTGGAGGAAGTGCACTGTTACTACCACACCACCACACACCATACAGTATCCTTGGCGCCCTGCTCTGACCTAGCGAGCGAGCCCTGTCAACCCACCCGGCCACACCCTGTAGCTGCTAAGGTAACAATCTACTCTATTTGTGTTTTTGTTTCTTGATATAATACCACGAGTCATTTAATTTATTTTCACCTTTTCTTATTATTATGTCCAGGATTGTTTTTGGTTGGGTTAAGGTTGGGTTAAGTTAGGTTAGCTTATGTTAGGTTTTCTGCATGAAATTATCTTTTAAAATGAAATAGATCTACAGGTTTTACGTCTTAGAAATTGTATTGCAAATCTCTCAAGCATTGCTGATTGTTTGAACTGAATATTTAGTAACGTAACTAAACCAAACTAAACCTAACCTCGGTAGGTAAATTTGTATCGAAAACATGATTATTTAAATTTTGGTCCACGTAACCGCTAGGGATGTCTTGAAATCCCTGATTACACACATGCCTTATAACATATATACCTCCTCACTCTTCATATCTTTTCTCTAGTATATCCCTCATTCTTCAAGGTTTTCCGGACATTTCCAGGTATTTTCCATTGTTATCATTAGTGTGTGTGTGTGTGTGTGTGTGTGTGTGTGTGTGTGTGTGTGTCAAGATG
Source organism: Callinectes sapidus (assembly GCA_020233015.1). NCBI lineage: Eukaryota > Metazoa > Arthropoda > Malacostraca > Decapoda > Portunidae > Callinectes > Callinectes sapidus. The sequence continues at coordinate 28,813,855 of CM035205.1, read as the reverse complement.
CATTGTGCTTACTTGGCAGCTCCTTCCTACCATCCACCGCCAGTTGATTATAAATAGGATCGTCTGCATGTTTACCTGATAGTGCGCCTGCTTACGTCTGGTGCTGTTTCTGTACCCTCAGCGGAAAGGTGTTGGCAAGGATTCAATAGTGGTGGTGGTAGTGGTGATGATGAGGTTAGGATGGTGGTGATCGTGGTGGTGGAGGTGCTGGTGATAGAGTGTGTGGTTGGCAAGGAGGTGATAGTATGACCCGTATTCAAAATCGTTCTGTTCTCTCACCACTGCTATTTTCAAAGGCCACAGAGAGCACAAGACAAGTTTCTGACGGTGTTCCTCTTGTCAGATATACATTAAACTTGTTCATTTGTCACTAGAACCATAAAAAAAACACCCTTGAAAACTTGTGTCACTTAAACAGGAGTCTTTTTGAAATGATGGATAGTGTAGGTACAGCACCAAAGTGTGTCTGAATATGGGCGTATAGATTTTGGTGGCGAGATGTGACTTTTGCTGGTAATGGTGGAGGAGTGGTGTTCCCTAATCGCTGCATTCATTTGTCCTCTGTGGCGCATGTTTCTACACACGCTTGAATGAACATGAGGTGATGATATATACGTGCCTTACTCTAAAAACTGATATGGATCTTTGTCATGTTAATTGCTTTGTTACATTTCTACATCTTCTAGATTCAAATGAAAAATTAGGCGGTTTTTAGCAGACAAACCATATTACGTGTCTGTCAAGCGAGTCTGTTCCATTTACGAGTTATGCTTATGGTTCAGTATTGCAGAGATGTATGGTTGGCAGAAGGGAGGGCAAATAAGGGAAAATAGACAGTTCAAAAGCTTACCGATGAAGGGGAAGCGTAAATGAAGATAATGCCTGGTTCTTACATTAATAAGATTGTGATGATACGGGCGAGGGTGACTAGAAATTATCGAGCATAGAGGCGTTGTTGGGAAGGGGAAGAAGGGGCATTCAGTTGACATGCTTTGAAGTTTAGTTGCCATGAAAACGGGAGTTGAAAACAGCACGAAAAGCAGCATTGTGAAGGACTGCCAGATAATGAAAACCGTCATCAAAGGAAGGGAAGTGAGGAAGCTAATAGCCTTTGATCGTTCAAAAACATTGTGTAAATAGATTTGTTACCTCTTGCATGAGGTGATCACTCCATATTGGTGCGGGTGGCAAGGTAAGGTAATGTGAGGAAAAGAACTGGCGGACATAACAAAACATGTTTCTCTTATTGAAAGTTAGGAAGGCGTGACTTAAATTTTGTGTGGATGGAAGGAATGTGTTTGAGAGAGAGAGAGAGAGAGAGAGAGAGAGAGAGAGAGAGAGAGAGAGAGAGAGAGAGAGAGAGAGAGAGAGAGAGAGAGAGAGAGGTGCTGATCATAAGATTGTTTTTGTCTCTATACACAAGAATAAGATCAAACACCACTAAACGAACCACATAGACTTTCTTCGAGGGCTTTAGACTCCACACCGAGAGAGATCGGCGCATTAGACATCGATGAACATTGAAGAATATTAACATTTTATGTTATTACAAGCAGTTCATTCAATTTAGATAGTGCCCATTAAAGTGTCCAGTAAGTTGTTAACAAGTTGTGACAGTAATGACATCTTAGTTAAAGAAACTATAAATAAACAAATGAGTAAGAAGAAACTAAGGGTAAAAGCAATAAAGAAACCTACGTGGCGCTGGTTTTATGGCCCGCACGTCTGGTGTGTGCGTGTGTCCATCCTTGTTGGAGTGGGAAAACTCTTGCCCCAGGTGGACACCGATCCAGACACGAGTCCCTTGTAAGACAGTGTAGACAAAAGCCTGAACAGAAACAAAGCCGAGGGTGGACAGCGGCGGCAGGAATGGTAGCTTTAATGCTGTAGATGGCACGCCGTGAAGTGACTCGCTCCCCGCCTCGCCCCGCCACCCACTCCCCTCTGTTGATCAAAGGTTCTGCTGCTCCACATCCTTCTGTGGCTCTACTATTCTCTTCCCTTGTTTCAGTCTATCTCTCCTCTGGTTTACCTCAAAGTCGCACACTTACAATTACAAAAAAAGGGAGAGAAAAAGCTAAATATATCTGAAAGCTGCTGTAATTTACCAGCATCTAGAGTGCAATCTGGCGACGGAGATAAGGAGTAACTCCTCCGCGGTTCTTTGTTTGTCCCTTGCCTGCAGACGGGCAAGAAAGTTAATCTTCTCTTTCTATTGTGACGGCTTCTGGTTAGTGTTCTCTCTCTCTCTCTCTCTCTCTCTCTCTCTCTCTCTCTCTCTCTCTCTCTCTCTCTCTCTCTCTCTCTCTCTCTCTCTCTCTCTCTCTTAGGTAATTTCTTTAGTGCTGCGCAAAAGTTTACTTGTTTTTCTTCTTTTTCACAGAAGCTCAGTCACTTGGTTGAAAAGAAAATAAATAGAAAAAACAACCACACCAAAGAGAGCCACGGTTACAACAGGAGGGGCAGCGTGGTACGGTGTGGTCAGCCCTAGTAGTATGTTGGGTTGCCCGCATGCCTTCAGAGGCGGGGTGTGCGGGCCTGACCTTCTATTGAGTACCGCGGAGTGTTCTTCTCAGCTGTAATGACGTGGTCCGTTGTCAAGTGGTAAACCCGCCCTTGCCTTGTGTCAGTTTTGTTCACCTATCTGGAGGGAAAACGTACAAGTATGTCAAGGTCTTTCTACTTGTTCGTCCCTCAAATACTCGTGTTGGCAATGCTCATTGTAGCTGTCAGATACATATTATGTGCCGTGCAACAAAACAACTCTGCCAGGTAGTCTGCAAACCCACCCGCTATGCAAAGTTAATAAGGGAACACAACATTTGTCGCCTTCAAGTGTACTAAACTCATTGTTTCAAGACCCTCCAGACCTCTTGGAAAGATCGAAGGGTATTTGGTCGGGAGGGGAAAGAGGCATTTCCTTTTTTCCCACTGCAACCTATTTAAAGTTGTAGCAGTGAAGTAAATATCCGTCTATTGGGGAAAAACGACAACTGCTCGGATGGAGATGGATGGCGGCGGGGTGACAGTGGGTGCCCCGGTGCTCGCCTCGACCTGCCCCTGGTGGCCGTGTTTACATTCTGGCCGACACCGAGCCACTGACACACCCGTCCGATTCCCTCCACCTTACCACTCCCAACACTCCCTCCAGCAACCTTGTTTATCTCCACTGGCTGTGTTAAGAGAGAGAGAGAGAGAGAGAGAGAGAGAGAGAGAGAGAGAGAGAGAGAGAGAGAGAGAGAGAGAGAGAAAGGGAAGGGGGACGGGAGCCCAAGGACACACACACACACACACACACACACACACACACACACACACACACACACACACGAAAGAAAGGAAGAAAGAAAGAAAGAAAGAGACCTCGCATCGTGACTCGTGCATTAGTGCCGCCTGCTGCTGCAATACTTATTATGCACTTATTTCTCGATTAAATGCATAACTTAATTTTCGTAATAATATAAGTGTCACAAAAGTAAAATACGATTATGTGAAAAGATTAGACAAATTGAACATGACGCGGGGCCGTAAATCGTCATGCACGGCGCGTACTCGTAGTACGAAGAGAGAAGAGCGTCAAGCACTGAGCCCTAACAGATATTGGGGTCCCTCTCTCCCTCAGGGCGCCGCCGTCAGTGGTGGACACGCCGCGCTACTGCCGAGCGGGAACCTGCGAGACAGATAACTAAATTGATTATTGGAAACTTACATTTATAGTAACTGGCACCTTAGGGAAAGAGCAACCTCATTGGTGTTGTTTTTGTTCGTCTGCGCTGTTTTCATAGAAGTTCATTTGTAAAATAAATAAATAAATAGATGAAAAAACAAATAAATGAATAAAGTAAAATAGATAAATGAATGAATAAGAAAGTACAAAAGTGAATGAAACGTGTGAACGAAAGGGAAAGTACACGAGTATTAGTAGTAGTAGTAGTAAGTCGGGATGAGAGGAAAAGAGCATTCGGTGAGAGTAGACACTTTGAGAAAAGATCAAAGAATACCCAGGCAGTGCAAGTCAGACACAACCTGGGTGAACCGGAAGCGTAGTGGAATAAGCTGAGGCGGGAGTGGGGATCAAAACGGCCCGAAATAGAGTAAAAGGGCGTGAGCGAAGAGGCCAGCGGAGAGGCGGTGGTCCTGTCGTGGTGCCAGGCGCTGTTGCCGACAAGTAGTGCAATGAAATGACCAAAGGCAACACCCTCCAAAAAAAGCAGATCTGGTTTACACAGGTTAGGAATAGTAAGGGTAAAAATCAATAGAAAAGTAAAAGATTGAAGCGTATGGTAGAATTGGGTGATAAGGAGGACGGTATGGAGCAGAGTGATGGCGTGTGAGTGAAGGGGGTAGAGGAAGCACGGTCTAGGTAAGGAGGAGGAAGAATATCTCTCAAGGAGGGTGGTGGGGATAAGTGGGCAGGAGGAGAGTGAGGGGGAGTGAGGCAAAGACACAGTGCAGGTGGCGCTACACACAGCCACACAGCCTCTGTCCCACGTCACTGACTATTTTAAACCTGTTCCGTTTACCTCCTCTCCACGACCTCCTCATGCACTCTCTCTCTCTTACTTTCACCTTTTATCTCTTCTCTCTCTCTCTCTCTCTCTCTCTCTCTCTCTCTCTCTCTCTCTCTCTCTCTCTCTCTCTCTCTCTCTCTCTCTCTCTCTCAGATCCTATTTTCGTAACCTCGTGTGTTCTTTAAAATACGAATTACACGCTTCACTTATCGTCTTACCGTCACATTTTGTCACAGTGCTTAGTGTACCAAGAAGCCACACACACACACACACACACACACACACACACACACGTCACCAATCTTCTTAGAGCTTGACTTTAGCATCATAAGAACACAATACAAAGTGAATCAGTATAATGTTGTTTGCTACAGACCACGTCCCCCCATCTTACAGTTCTGCACGGTGGACTGAATACTGCTGACAAGTGCTTGCGTTGTTTCTTTTCAACTGTTACCAAAGTTCCACGTACCACAGGATTGATATGAGTCATTGAATGTATACGTACAAGCTTCTCATTATAGTGGTGTAATGCTCAACACACCTGCCATGATAATTATTCAGTGTTGATTCGGAGTATACTCGTATGTATTTGGGAAATTTCTAAGTTAAATATTTGTTGTGGACCATAATTGTTATAGTGACTTTATGATCAATGTTTATATTATTGATTGACCCTTGTGATTCAAATGTTTATCATATGTGAAATTGTGGTCAATAAACACTATCTATCTATTTATATGTGTGTGTGTGTGTGTGTGTGTGTGTGTGTGTGTGTGTGTGTGTGTGTGTGTGCGCGCGCGCGCGTGTGTGTGTGTTCCTGACGTATGCGATAGATGGTTCCCAGAAGTAGGGCCAGTCTCCATATAGAGGCAAGCAAGATGAGAAAGAAGTTTATTATTTTGGTTGCTCCACATACCACGCAGCACCTCAAGCAGGATTCAACTTGAGTGAGTGACTGTCATGAACCTCGTAACCTTACTGTTTTCGTCATCATCCTGGCGAGCGAAGTGACTCACGGTTCAGAACACTTAATGCGCGCTGGCATCCGCAGCCTTGCCCGAGAAGAGTGGGTGAAAGATAACGCACTTAACCATAAGCCGCCAGATGTCGCTTGGCTAGGAGGCCTGAAACTATCACTATATAGCTCTGCTCCGATTTTTTTTTTCTTTCTTTGCCTCGCCATCTGACTGGGGAGGTGAAAGGTTCTCCAGCAATTATCATATCTTCTTTTTTTTCATATTCGGTATCAAGGAGAGCCTCAGTTTTGAAAGGAATGGAAAAAGAGAAGAAAATGAACTAACTGGCAGTGTGGTATATTATAATAGTGGACGATGGATGCAGGGCTTCCGGTGGCGTGTTTCCGCGACGTTTATTTCCTTGTGTGAGGGAGGCGGGGCGCGGGATGAAGAGGGGACCCAGGAGAGTACGAGTAGGTAGGGCAGCAGCGCGGCTCTCCAGGGCTGTCTGTGTGTGTGTGGCAGTGTTACGCTTCCTGAGTGCGGACCAAACTTGTACGGGTGAGTTATAGGCCACAGGTGTATATACAACACACACACACACACACACACACACACACACGTTTCAAGGTACGCAAACAAACACTATAAAGGATACATTTTATTGATCTTATATGTTGCCTTATTGACACTTGGGTGCATCTTCCTCAACACATATATATATAATGTTAATAATCAATTACACACCGTTATTTATCTGTCCGTATTTATTCCTCAATTTTCTGTAAATTACACACACACACACACACACACACACACACACACACACACACACACACACACACACACTTTTTCCTAACTCAAACCTTCATCAAACCAAGAAGCAAACTGTAAGTCTAAGCCTCCTTATAGTCAAGAGAGTATTTTTGTCCCGCGCCTCCCTCCGGCAGCTGCCAGACCTCTAGAAATCTACTCGACCAGTAAAATATTGCCATTCGTTCACTATCTGCCTTTAGGCTACTCTTCCCTCTCCCCTCTCCCCTCTCCCCTCTCTCAGACTCCGTTAACGCACACATTGCCTCTCTCTCTCTCTCTCTCTCTCTCTCTCTCTCTCTCTCTCTCTCTCTCTCTCTCTCATTCCGGGATGGATAGGAGGATAATTAACAACAGCAACGCGGCAGCAATTTAGAGACGCAGACCAAAGATTTCAGAAATAATAATACATAGTTCCGTTATTGAGGATTATTTTGCCTGCTGCCATTAACAAAGCAAGTGTGCCTGTGGGGCTGACGGGGGAGCCTCTCACTGCGCTCTTAGGGGTCATTGTTTAGATATCGGCCGTGGCGGAGTGGTGATACTGAGGGTTCTGGGAGTTGTGTGGTGCTCCTAGTGTGTGAAAAATCTGAGGTTTTTGATTGTAAGTGGCCGTAGTTTTGGAATAGCCAGGGTGTGTGGTCCGTGCGGGAGAGAGAGTCGTGAATGTGAGCTGTGAGCATGGCGAGGCAGCGTCGGGATGGGAGGTAGCTTCAGAACACCTGTGCCTGGGGAGTGGCGGGGTGCAGTGGTGGTGGGGTTGTGCCGCGGGACTCACTCACAGCCGTACGTTGAGAGTTAATAGTAGGTTTGTGTTGAGGCTAAGTGAGACAGTTGTTGGTGTTCCTTCTGTTGTTTATTTTCCTCGCGGTTGTTGTTGTTGTTGTTGCTAGTTTTGTTGCTGCCAGAGATGTTGATAATGCTCTACTACTACTACTCTTGCTGTTGTTGCTGCTACTGCTATTCATATTACTACTATTTCTTTATGTAAGAGGGAAAATCAGGCCAAGAGCAACAAAATTCTGTAAATAAAAACCCGACTTAGATGCCAGTCCCCTGGTTGATCCAAGAGTTAGCCAAAAGAATGGGATAAGTTTCTTTAAACTTCCCTCTTAAATGAGTTCAGGTTCTAGGAAGATAGAAATACAGAAACAGCTAGGGAGTTTCACAGTTCATTCCTACTATAATAGTAACTACTATAATAGTAATTAACAACAGTAACAGCAACAACAATAATAATAATAATAATAATAATAATAATAATAATAATAATAATAATAATAATAACAATAATAATAATAATAATAATAATAATAATAATAATAACAATAATAATAATAATAATAATAATAATAATAATGTTTTATTATTATTAATATTAAAGGCTCATTCTTAAACACTGCTGTTAATGTAAATATATATTTAGCAATGAGCGTCTCCTCCCTTCCCCCGACCCACCCACCCCACACACGCACCTGTTAGATATCTTTATTTATATGAAAGTAATAGAAAACAATGTCATTAAGCTTACGTAGACGCGCGAGGGCGAGCCTACTCTCTCTCTCTCTCTCTCTCTCTCTCTCTCTCTCTCTCTCTCTCTCTCTCTCTCTCTCTCTCTCTCTCCTATGAAAAGTAAGAACTTCTCTTTCTCCCAACGCTGACTTGCATCCACGCGTCTGTATCATCCATCATAACCCTAACAGGCGAGAAAACTGCCTCGTGGAGGGATGGTGTCATGATGCTGACTAAGGCACAACAAATATAGTCTTCTCACCCTTAACAATTTACCCGTGACTCCTGTCCCCCTTCCACCATCTGCACGGTGTCTGGAGGAAGGCGCGATACGAGGAACGCCATGGAGTTAGTGTGTCTCAGTAAGTTGCGGTAGGGGAGACCAACTGTTGATAATAGCAAGTGTCAGGTACAGGTACAGGGGTGAGATAAAGGACTATGCCAGCCACGACTTTGGTGTTTATGGAAATTGTGGATGCTTTATTGTGTTTGTTTTCGTTTTCTAAGATGATTACTTACGAATTCGATATAGTCGTACATCGAATACATGAAGGTGACGGTAACCAGTGTTGAGGTGCTGCATCAGATTGCTTTCCGATAAAGGATTGGTTAGTGAAATGTAATGATAATGATAACCACCGTGCTGGTGTCACTGCGTGTCAGTCAAGTTGACAATGGTGATAGAAGTTTAGTTTGACTGTGTAGAATTTCACTATTCTACCATTTCCGAAGATTCTATTTCTGTACGTATACTTCGTGAAAGCATAAATTAATTTGTCTTTTATGGACAGCCACCATTTATGAAACCTCCAAAACCTCCACCCCTTTACAATCTTTTCCGAATCGTTTTTTATCCGGTAAATAACTCCAATACCGGTAAATAACTCCAGTACCTCCACCCTTCGCGATCTCTTCCGAATCGTTTTTTTTTTTTTTTTCCGGTAAATAACTTCCAGACGCTTCGCTGTCTATTGTTCCCTTCAGTTGTGTCCAGACAGTTTCTTAACAACACTTCCAATGCAGGGGCTCTGACATTGAAAAGCAGATTATGTGGGACACCAACCATTTTTATTAATATAATTCAATATTCAATAACTCTTCAATTTTATGAGCAAAATAATTAGGATCACTTGTCTGTTATTTAAGATTTATTACCGTTTTTCTTATTTTCCTACACCAATAGTTTTTTTCTTATTCAAGTTTTCTTTATTTTGATTCTTTTACAAAATCATTCTCTCTCTCTCTCTCTCTCTCTCTCTCTCTCTCTCTCTCTCTCTCTCTCTCTCTCTCTCTCTCTCTCTCTCTCTCTCTCTCTCTTCGTTGCTGTACTACCTCTCCACCTCCATGGCAGTCTCGGTGAAATGTAAGGTATCAGCAAGTTGTGGCTTCATGAAGAGACTAAATATTTTCAGGAAATGTTTTACGATACTGTGAGTGTTTCATTTTTCCTTCTCGTTCATGGCAACTGCGACACCTGGTGGCTGGCTCTCCCTCATGCCGCCGCCCACCCTCTCTCCCATGCCGCGTTGTTTACAAAGTCAACACTCTGCCCGTTCCTCATCAGTGGAGCTGCAAGAGGCCAGCCGTAACCCTACGTTCGTCCATTCACAGCTCAAGGAGGACGACGCCCAACATCCACAATGATTTCTTCGTCCGCATATGCCTAACCTGTCCAGAAAGCTTTATTGCGTCTTGAAATGGATGTCTGTCAGTGAAAAGGTGGAAATTTAACATCTAGTACTTTAATATTTGTCGATCTATCTATCTATCTATCTATCTATCTATCTATCTATCTTTATCCATTTATCTTTCTGTGTGTGTGCGTGTGTGTGTAAATTTCAATGGTGACGTGGTCAAGAAGCGCAAAATTCTCGAGCAGACGCGCATGCTGTGAGCAGCAGGTCGTATCTCCCTCGCGTCAGACGCCTCTTCTCCCTGATCGCGGAAGTTACTGAGAGGATGAGGGAGCAAAGAAAATTTCAGCCGAAGGATTCAAAGGGAAAGGTGAGGGCAGCTGTGTGCTGGTGAAGTTTATAGATAAAAGTCTGGAGCTCGAGACATTGGTGAGGTGCAGGGTGTGGAGAGGGACTGGGAAGAGCATGCTGAACTAACATATTGCTCTCCCACAAGTTGAAAAGGGAGGGCTCACCCGTGATGGATACCCCGCCTGTTTGCTGGAAGAATATCGGTAAAGTTCAGCGTGAAATATCGGGCACGGCCAAGGCGAATATAAAGCAGCAAAGTCTTTGTCTTTGTCTGGAATTGTGTTTGTAGTAAGCAGCGTAAGGATGAAGTCATGTATGCAGTGCATGTATCATGTACACTTTTTTGTATCATTTTGGTATTAACCATGTGTTACTTATAACCACCATGAAAAACCTTTGTGCTGATTTCATATCTATTTAAAAGGCAAGGGATGTAGAGAAGCTTGTTACGTTACACAAGTGCCATGACATTACATATTCATGTTAACGTTACTAGAAAGAAACTACATTTTCCTTGGAGATAATGTTCCACAAGCTGGTTTCTTCAGTTAAGTGATGATGCGCCTGTTGGCCAGTCAGTGTCCTCACTGCCTCGCCTTGATATGCAACACTTGTCCTCTTGGAGAGTCTTACGTGTGTCCTTCGGCCCTGCACGCCAACCTGCTTCATACACAGGACTTGTTTTCGTAGGTTCATCATGAATAGTCATGCTGTTTGTAGCCAAATAACGTATTCAATGTTAATATAATTGTGATACTATGCGTCGTTAATTTCAATTTTTATATTAGCAAAACTTCAATTCCGCAGCACTGTATTGAAATGAGATTTGCTATAGCCTTTCATCAGTCAGACTTGCTGCAGCAAACGATTAGGCTGCAAAGAGAGTTTTTTTTCAGACTTTTTCATTGAAATATGAACAGAAAGGTTGAATCCATCCCATGTACACTCGTTGCATTTATCTCGCGGCATGAGCGTGAGGAGCCGCGCTGTGAGGTGCGAGTATTGTGAGGCGGAGATAGTAGTAGCATGTCGCCTCGATACATGCCGCGCTTCGGTTTCAAATCAACCACCATTCTTAAGGCGATCGTTTTGCATAAATTGCCGGCATGAAACTCGGCGAGTGGCTATAAAGCGGACTCGATGGTTTCCGGCAGCGCAGCAAACTCCTTTTCCAAATGTGGAGGTGGTAGCGGCGGGCGTATGAGGCAGCGTAGAGTGGGTGAGGGTGTGAAAACGTGTTCTGGGCGTGAAGCAGAACACTGAGGGGATGCAGTAGGTGCCACGACAGGATAGAGGTACTGGATCCAAGGAGGAGAAGGAGGAGGAGGAATAAAATTGGGATATGAAGTGTAATATTATGCTAAATGTTAGGACGTGAGGGGGATCAGGAATATGAATGGCATCGATAAGGGATAAAGGAAGAGCAGCTTGTGGTAGGTTACAGCACCAGAACGTGGCGGGGGGAGGTACTGCTGGCTTCCGGGAGTGCTAAGGGCGTGTGGTGCGAGTGTGGGGCTGCGAAGTGGCCAGGGATTCAAGATAGCAGGGTTCGAGAATCAGGGTCCAGGGGGGTGATGGTGGGGTGGGTGTCGAGGGGTGTCGTTGCTGCTTGACGGAGTGACAGGCGGGGCGCAGAGGCATCATGGGTTACGGAGTGCCTGAAGAGCAGAGGAAGTTGATAACAAACCTTCAGCATGTATCTTATGGGTAATGAG
>CM035205.1:28793133-28801600 GCA_020233015.1 Callinectes sapidus | reverse complement strand
ATATATATATATATATATATATATATATATATATATATATATTATATGTACTACTATTTTAATATTTATTGGTGATAAGAGGAAGCTTCATTCTTATGTCTTCCATAAATATCCACTAATGTACTTCTTACATGTGGAGATTTCCCTCGTTATTCATATGGAAAATACCAATATCATGTTCTCGCATTGCATTGTCATTCACCACATTTGCGTCAGTGATCTAATTTCGCTAAACGCAGATCTGTGTTATTTGTTTTATTTTCATTTCTGATATTTATCCTCACTCAATGACATCTATTGTTATATTCGTTTCTCAAGACCATTTCTTGCTCCCAAGTGATATATTCTAATGAATAAACTATTTTGCTATTTATTCCTCTCTCCTAATTTATCTTTTTTTCTTTTTTATTCCTTTAGTTCAATTAATCTTCAGGGTTTTTTTTTTTTTCCAGATTCATTTGTGGAATATATGATATACATCTTACCTTCACACAATTGTGTTAGTTTGAAGTACTTACACTATCAAAATTTGATATCCAAGTGGCTTTAAGTGTTTTCCCTTCTTGTCTCTCCACTGCTGTAGACAGATATGATCATCAATTCAATATCATCTTTGATCAAGTTACATTTTATTTCAACTGAAAATCTTTGTTTTTTCCTATCATCCCGGGGAGCTTTTGGTTTAGGAAATTCCTCCGTTTTAGTCTTGGCATTATTCAGAGACTGGCATCGCGTCATTCATCTTACCTTGACTGTCTGTAATATACTTTCATCTAGTATTGTGAAAGATTTTTCCCTTCAATTTTCTATTTAAAACTCCTCAAGGACTACTTGCCATATTGCTCTTCTTGAAAACAAAAATGTGTGTGGTTCGCTTGTGTGTAGGAATTATTCCCTCAAGATTACTGCTCCCAACTTCTATAGTTTTATCTCATTTTTGTAAGATCTTTACTAGTAAAAGGCTCAGGTTTATGATAGATAGTTATTGATTACTCAATCGTTGAAATATATTTTCTGCTACAAGATTATTACGAAAATGACCTCATAGCCTACAAGATAAACTTAGGAAATGTAATCGCATGGTGATGGAAAGGTTGTGGAGGCGGCGGATGGCGGAGCGAGCTAGGCTATTGTCAGTGCGAGAAATAGCCTAGTGTGATGGGTCAGCCGCTGTCTGCTTCAACACATTAAAACATTTCGATGCTGCGATGTACACCACAACACATTCCTAAAACAACGAAATCATAACAAGAATCAGCAAGAAAGATAGAAAAATCATTAAAAGAGTATATCTAACAGTCTTTAGTTGATGGAATGCTCTAAGATGCCAGTGAAAGATCTCAGGGGTGGTTTATTAATAAGAAAGATGAACTAAATCGCAGGGAAAGTGTTAAGAGCATCCAGCCAGTGAGGCCCAACACTTCATAACAGCTCTCAACCAGTTAGGGATCTTTGGAGTCATCTGTAGTCAATGAAGGTCGTACCTGGCTCGGATATCGCTCATTAGCACGCACCTGGCCTCGCCTCATAGGATGGGAGGCTCATCACCAGTTATTAGTGACACAATAGAAAACTTCCTGCCAAGCGACTGCTGCGTTGTCCATGGCTAGTGGAAGGAGCGGCACTCTGAGTTGATACATATCTTAATGGAAGTGAGATGATGTTACACTGGAAGCAGGGAGAGGCACACACACACACACACACACAGATGTATAGAGAAGAGTGAGGATCATTTGACTTTCTGTAATGAAGACTTTGTAAAACTTAAAGGTACAAAGGAGGAAGACTGAACACCTAATGAAGGAAGTGTTTTCAGGTAAGCGTCTCCACCCACATTCTCTGACCGTCGCTCACTCAGTTGCCTGACTCATCTCCTTTAGCTGGTTATGACGCATAAGAGTCAAGATCAATAGAAATAGTTAATAAAATGTTTAATTTATTCACATTCATAAACTTGGTTGTTTATTACTTAAATGCTTAAATTCCTTTGACAGTGAATCATGGTTGTAAAGCACATGACAAAAATAACAATGATTGAGGAGGAGAGCGTAAGAAGCCAGCAATTTGTGATGAAGTGATGTCATGGTGGTGGTGGTGGTGTTGATCGTGGTGATGACGACTAGGCAATCTCTTCGTGACGGTTCTTGTAAACTTCGTTCATTACGGACTATAACCAGTGAAGGACCACATCATAAACTTTTTTTTCTGTGTATAGTTGCTCATATAAAACTCTCTTCTTTGTATATAGCTTATCTATGTATTTACTCACTTATTTTACTTGTTTTATTTACTTTATTTTCGTGTGCGTCGTTAGGGGGCTGGACAAGAAGCATAAGCAGGACCTAAAGACGCAGTTCTTGGCGTGCTGGCTTCATATATCAACGGAGCGGTAATTGGTGATACCTTCATCCTGACGTGCTACACTTGTATTTGTCTGATAGGAATGGTGACCTTGTTGCCCATTAACATACGCACAAACAACCTCACACACACACACACACACACACACACACACACACACACACACACACACACACACACACACACACACCATGTAATCATATCTATTTGGGTATTCATTCACGTTAATATGGTTGTATGCTTTTCGATATCCATATTTATGTGCATGCGGTACTGACGTGGCTAAATTAAATGTTTACAATTATATTACCGATTCTCCATTTCAGGAAAGTCGCAATCAGAGTTTGTTCTAATGAGTAGTGCCACACATCGCTCATTTTAAACCATAGAGCAGCACTGATAAAAAATTGGCAGAGCATGTGTCCCCCGGCTGACCACTCCATGTGCACCACCGCTTCCCTAAAATGAAACTGTTACTATTTTTTACTGTTTTATATTTCGACTATTCTCTGGTCATTCGTTAAAGAGACTCAGGAAATTATTGCTTCTCTTTCCCAATTTCGAGTTTCTTCCTATGTTTATTTCATCAAAATCTCTTTTTTCACGTCCTACTGATTTAGGAACATATGAAAATAAGGCAATGTGCATGACCAGTATATTAACGATACACTGAGTGGTTATATTAGTCGCAGGGTGAAAGTTTTCTCTTCCATGACTCTCTCCCAAGCTAGATTAGTGAAACTTAACCTACAAATCAATGTTACCCATAGTTTGTGTCATCACAAAATTATGCATGTATATTATGTACGTGTATGGGCAACAATTCTCGTCAGAAATGCACGTATTGGCAAAAGAAATGTGTTATATTATAGATGAAGGTAGATACCAGATACTGTGTTTTTGTGCGCCCGTGTGTGTGTTTGTACTCAAGCATCTGTTTCCTGTATGCAGTGTGTCTACTCTCTCAACTCCTCCCCACCACCGTAGCCACCGTAGCTATACCACAACTTTCCCCTCCAGCCAAATTCGTTTCCCTTCCTTCTTCTCCACTTCCCTCTAGTTGTCGTCAGCATTCAACAACACCTCCCCTTGCTAAACGCTCAACTCCTGAATGCTGCCGCCCTCCTCCTGCCTCACTTGTTTCTTCACCTCTCTACCCCTTCACCATCTTGTATACGCTCTCTCTCTCTCTCTCTCTCTCTCTCTCTCTCTCTCTCTCTCTCTCTCTCTCTCTCTCTCTCTTTCCTTCCTTCCCGTCGTGTTCCGCGATCGATGCGTCTCTATCAGTGACCATTAATGTCATTTCCACTCCGTCACTTCCTCATCCCCTCACCATTCCATCCTCACATCCCCAGCCGCCTTGATTTTTGCATTCATCTCAGTGTTTTGATTCCTGCAAGCTAAATGTAATCAACGTATTCCAAATTTTCCGGGTATTTTAAAAAGTGCATGTATCGTTTATTTCCTGGTGCTCCTCTTCCTTCTCAATTTCCACCCGACAGTCCATGGTGGCGGAAAATGCAAATGAGTTGATAACGAAGCATATATTCCAGGACAAGAGAGAGGAAACATTAGGATAAACTTGGCATCAGTATGTGGCCTGAGTCAGACAACCTGTTGATGAACCGCGCCAGGACGGAACCCAACACTCAATAATATAGTCAATGATCCAAAGTTTTTCATAAGATATTGGATGAAATTTGTAAATACCTGTAATTCATGAGCGATATTGCAAAGATAGAAAAAGCTGTAATGTCAGATTTAACGAAGAACAAGACCTTTTAGGCTTGTTGTTCTCAAACTTTATGACGTGACCTATTTTCGAGACGCTTGACATTATAGAGAAAAGCGTTAATTAAAAGAGCATTTCCCATTACGAACGCTCTCGTATGTCCCTCCAACATTTCAGCAGATTTCTTGGAGATCCTCTCAACGCATCTGAACCGCACCAACGGGAGGACGAAGGACGAGACAGCCGACGCTCAAACTCGGCACTTCGTATGTAGTAAGAAGATGAAGTGAAATTTGAAGAATAGGAAATGCATTTTGCCTAATACTATTGCCAGAGGTGAGAGAGACGACCACTGCAAGACTGGCACCAAGTGTGTCAAGGAGAGTGGGCAGCGGCAACATCACCCCCGTCACTGGGAATCCTGCAACAGTGTGCGATTCTCCTCGGCATCAGTGACAGTAATGATGGATGATCCTGCAGGTGTCCATCCTAAAACTGTACACGTTATTGGATGCGCATGAACCATATGTAAACCGCGTCAGGATCACTCGTCAGTGCCATCCATGCTTGACCTTCAGTGCCACGAAGGGATCTTGGAGGCTTCAACAGCTTGGGCACCGGCTCCGCCCATTACATAACTAGCCACAATGGGAGCGTCGAGGCACAGCAGCTCCCGCCGGCGAGGTGAGCTGAGGTGCGCACACTGTTTTTAGTGGGGATGGCGCCAGCGACGCGTGCGGGCAATGCAGACCTTCATTACGCCCCATCTTCAGTGGAAAAATCAAAAGTGGCACCTCCAGCGAGGCAACAATGTTCACGGCGGCATTCTGAGCCCTCCGTGCCTCCCTCAGGCACTGGGGTCACTGCACGGCCACGGGCTTTGTCCAGCGGGGGATTATTGGCTTTCTGTAGCTTTTATAGTGACTGAAATGTTTGGTGTTTACAATGAAAGGGATACTAATCTAAGTTCTGATTTTTCAAAACACTTTTTTCTATTTGTGTATTCATCTTTTATTCATTTATCTCTTTCATATTTGCAGAAGTTTGTAAGTGAAATAGAAATATATGTTTTGAACAACTTTGTTCAATAACTTTTCATTTGAGAGAGAGATATATCTGTTGTTTTTTTCTCTAGTGGTGGTATACGTAGAGGTGAGTGAGGCCGCTTACCATATGGTCGGGCCGATTCAATTCTTGGACATTGCAATATTAACATATCTATTACTGTTATTTCATCATTTTTAATATACATTTGATGATTATGATTATCTTATGATTATGAGCAGGCCTTCCGGTCTTTCTTCAGAAAATGATGCAGTATAAAGTATGTATTTATTTGCCGATTCTGATTTTCACATGTCATTCAAACTGAAGACTTGGCACCGTTTAGAACGCAACTACTACGTACAACTAAACTCAGAAGAAGAGCATTGACCAACTTCCGTAGCAAAGATGCGACGGTCAAAAATTAACAGCTTGGGAGAAAGATGGACAGAAACCTCAGGAGAGAAACTTAAGCCTAAAGTATTTTTGTTAGTAGTAGTGCCATTTGCGTCAAACAGATGTGGAAAACTGAAAGACGAAAATTGATGGCGATCTGTTTTTCTTCGGCAAGTGTCTGAAGTCCAGAAGTCTGTACAATGGAAGTGTGACTGACTGGCTGAGACCATCAGTCGTTATGGTTGTAAAATGGACAGAGAGAGAGAGAGAGAGAGAGAGAGAGAGAGAGAGAGAGAGAGAGACAGACAGACAGACAGACAGACATATTGACTAACTATATATGTTCAGACAAACAGACAGATAGACGGATTGCCTAATTATATATGTACACCAGACAGACAGATTGCCTAACTATATGTGTAAATGTACAGGTCTCCAGGAAGGAAGCGAATGTAAGGAAATGCACCGAAGACGCAAGCTGTGTGCATGTGATTGGTGGTGATTGCATATTCATATTTGTACCCAGCACGTGTATGTACGTACCTGTGGGGCGGCGCTACCCTCCGCCCAGGGACCCGTGCACCGCCGCCTCACGCTCACCGGAATCAAAGTTAGAAGCGGGCTGGCAACAACTTGGTGATATGCAAAGTATGGTGAAGCACTAGCGTGATTTGAGGCTGGCAGTGGTGGCTGAGGCGGTCACCACGGGGCCATGGCAACCGCTCACTTGTTTTGCATATGTTTTGCATAATTAATCACTCGCTGTATACCGCTGGTTATTATATGTCTAATTTTAGCTCATACAGTCGAGTATAATTATGTGTTTTCTGATCATTTCTTTTTTACTTTTGATGAGAGAGAGAGAGAGAGAGAGAGAGAGAGAGAGAGAGAGAGAGAGAGAGAGAGAGAGAGAGAGAGAGAGAGAGAGAGACGAGAGAGAGAGAGAGAGAGAGAGAGAGAGAGAGAGAGAGAGAGAGAGAGAGAGAGAGTTACACACCAACCGACAGACAGACAGACAGACATCACAAAGCCTCGTCAGGGTGGGCGTGGGGACTCCTGACCACCGCAGCCTTGCCGGTCGCCTCCCTTCCCTGGGTAATGATCTGAAACGTAAACATATGCGTGGGGGAAAACGTCCCAGAGTCTCGCGGCGCCTCTTCCCTCCTGCCTTCACAACATGTCGATTCAATGCAAATGTCTCCTCCATAAGCTGCTTGGCGAGGTGTGGCCGGGAAAGTGCTTCCGTGTGCCACATAAATAAAATTATGCAGCCCTTCCTCTCCAGGCTGACACTCTCTGACGTGGCTAACATCACCAAACAACACACTGCTGCTGCTGCTGCTGGTCTGAATCACAATTGTTACATTCACTGCATTGCCCAGTGTTAATTGGAAACGGCGGAAAAGTATTACAAGGAGTTACAATCAATGTACAGTATAGTAAAGTAAAATCATGATATAATACACAGTAAAGGTTATCGGAAAGTTGCTAGAGAAATAATGATAAAATCAAAGATGATGATAATGATGATTATAACATCAACATGAACAATGATAGTAAAAATTAAAGAAGAAAATGAAGGAGATAGTAGTGATGATAATAAAATGTGTACATCGTTCAATTTACTGTCTATCTGGTATATCAGGTAAACATTTTTCTTTATAAGTCGCACTGCAGTGAGGTGACAGAAACCTGAATATATATATGGAAGAATTCTTACCCGAACATGAACAAACCTTGACCCTGTCCACCTTACTTCCTTGATTTGGTGTGTGTGTGTGTGTGTGTCATTTTTTGTTGTTTTCATGTGTATCATCATCAACATCATCACCACTATCATCATCATCACCATTGTCATCATCAGCTCAGCCTCTTTGAGTGATGACACAGTGGCAGTCCTTGGGAAGTTCTCGTCTGCAAACTTTTCCCTCTAAACTCCTCATTTTCTGCGTGGACACACTCCGGCCTGTGTGCGTAACTTTGGGCCCACCCGCTCGTCCCTTCCCTTCCATGTGGCATCTCTTCTTTTTTAAACATGTCATTCGAATTGGCACCTTTTTCAAGTTGTTTACACACACACACACACACACACACACACACACACACACACAGTTTATTATCATTGGCTCATTTTGTTTTTGTTTTTTTCAATGAGGTCTTCAGTCTCATCGAATTACCTCACACTTATTTGTTTTCATTCTTGTTATCCATTTTCGTTGAACCATTCTTCTTTGTTCTCCCGCTAACCTTTCCTCCTCCCCTCCTTTGCTTGTTATTGAACCAGCCACCCAGCCAGCCACGCGAGTCGCTGAAACATATTGGTTAGTGCTGTCCCTCCTGCCACGCGCGGGGGAAAAATAACGGAAGACTGTCTGTGTGCTGGACGTGAAGGGGAGAAAGGGGGAGGTAGACTGATGATGCAAATGGAAGGCAGTCCAACGACGTCATGGTTTCGTGCAAACTCTTGTGCTGTGAAGGAGGCAGGAATCTTATGTAAATTAGGAATTATTAGCTTGGAAGGATAGTGAAAGTAGTCAGCGGGTGGAGTCCAAAAGAATGGAGGAGGAGCGCAATAATGAAGAAAAGCGAGAAGCATGCGACACGTGGAACAAACTGGTTTGCGGCAAAAGGAAATATTGCAAACCTTCCTTGAATTATCGATCCCATCCCGGTGGCTGTTGTCGTAAAATTTCTGGAGAAATTGGGGAAGGGGCCAGTGCGATGGCAGGCAGGGTGGAAACAGGACAGCAGGCAGAGAGAGGTGTGGGGAGGAGGAATAACACAACTCTTAAAGAAAACAATGCTGGAATGCAATGTTCGGTGTTAACTATATTTTTGTATCTTAATTTTCTTTCTTTTTCTTTTGCAATAGCTTTTACTGAGGAGTAGAAAGATTTTTCTTGGAATCGCAATGTAAGTGTATTCCATGAAAAC
>CM035205.1:28765633-28788133 GCA_020233015.1 Callinectes sapidus | reverse complement strand
TATTATTCTTCTGGCAAAATAATACAGTCACGAATGTAGAAACACGTCGCTGTACTGAGAAAGTCTGATTTTGGTGGCATGACATGAAGCAATACACTGTAAAAAAAAAGATAAGGAAAAAAAATGCTTCTTTGTTTTGAGATGGTGTGACCAGCTTGGCGTGGTATGAAACAATACAAATATACATAAAGAACTTTTCTAACGAAGCGCTGTGATTCTGATTGCGTGATGGGAAGTGATACAGACGCACATACACAGAAGGATGGGTGCGCTGAGGTGGTGTGATCGAGATGGCGTGGTACGAAGCAAGTGGAGGAGGCAAGGAGGTGCGCAGACGGACGTGACATCATCATGAGAAGTGGCATGACCTACCGCTCAAGTGATGGCCAAGGTCACATCCCCTCACATTACTTTGAGCCATCTGTGGGTTACCGACCTCACTCTCCTGGCCTCACTTTCCACATCAGTGACGGGGCAATGATCCTGGCTGTTGTTTATCTTCCTGCATCCTTCACCCACCGTCCATCTCCTGGAGTTTTAACGAAGGGAAGGTGGAAATTCTTACCGCTGTCCATCATTGACATAGCGGTAATCCTGGCAGTGTTTAATCTCTTTGTGGCTTTTCCCTGGTGCCCAGCGGTGTGTTAATGAAGAGAAAGCAGCCAGAGGAACAGAAAGGATAGATAAGAGCAACAACAACAACAGCACTAGTATCAGCTACACCAGCATCAGTATTACAACCAACACCGGCACCAACACCACCACCACCAACTACAAAGAGACCAACAGCTGCAGCAGCAGCAGCAGCAGCAGCAGCGCATCTCGTACGTGCACTCCCGCACATACACTCCATCTGCTTTGGTTATCAAGCGAGGCACAATTTGGTGTCGTGAAGGCAAACCACGTACACCGATGCAGATGTATTCCTTAAACTGTACCTATATATGTAAGTGTTTTCTCGTCATTTATTGCTATTCTTCTCACTGTATACATCAACTGAAGTGAAAACAACAATGACATTAATAGAATAGCAAACTTCCGTGACATTCATTAATTTTCCGCCGATTTCCGTGTTTTCTTTTATTTTTTTGTCTTTTTGGTTCGAGGACGTAACTGAAACTGATCACATCGTCCCACCGCGTGATGGAACTGCTAATGGACCGCGAGCTGCGCCTGACAACTCCCATTCTTCGACTCGCTAGAAATAGGTTTTATTGGAGAGTCTCGGTGATTAATTTTGTCCTTCTCCAAGACCTTTGAAGAAATTGAATGTGTGTGTGTGTGTGTGTGTGTGTGTGTGTGTGTGTGTGTGTATACGAGTATATATATATATATATATATATATATATATATATATATGATATTGTCCAGGACAAAGTCAGTAGTGAACAAAGGCACGTAGTCCTCCATTAACTTCCGTGAGTGATGGCAGTGTGCCAAACCTTACCAATCTTTGCTTGCAAACTTTCAATCCCATCCCTTCACCTCCCTCCTGCTTGCTCTTTACTCCTCTTCCCTGTCTATTCGGGTGCAATCATTCAACCTTTTACTGTGTCTCTTTTCTGTTTTTTTAGTAACGTGAACCTTTTTTTCCCAACCTTTTTGTACGTAAGAGGAGAAGCTGGCCAAGGACAGCAAAAAATTGTGATTAAAAAAGATTCCAATGAGGTAGCTGTTTTGTTTTAGTTTTGCTTGTTTCTTTTTTATCTAACTGAAGTTTGCAGTGTTAATTTGTTTTGTATTTTTCTAACGATTTATGATAGCAGTTAACATTATATATTTTGCTAGATTATCTCCATCGGTCTTACAATTGAATCTTTTCCTGAATTAAGTAGAACATTAGATTTTACATATGACACGCTGCTACATACCGCATGGCTAATCAATCACCAATTGGACTCAAGAATCCACCGAAGTTATGGTTTGATTTTTACTTGTAGTCGATTATACCATTATTACCTTGTTGGCATTGGATAGGCTTTTGTTCTTTCTCATCGTGTTTACTACTTTTTTTATTAACAGTGACTAAGTTCTTACGATATTTGTGTATTCAGGTATACAATTTCCTAGATTTTTTAAGTGTATTTTTTTTTAAATTCTTGGATTTATTAATTGCTCAAAATTATAACACTACGATGGTGCTCACTCGGTATTCGTAGTACAGCTCTGGTGATTACGGAATGCAGTGACTTTGAACGTTTTTTGATATGTTGTCCCACAGCAGTATTACTTGCCTGTCCACCACCAATCACTGTCTTCCCAACTACATGTCTGACTTTTCATAACAGGAAAAAAATAATTAACATTCATATATTCATTGACATCAAGGGTTTCTTCTCCTTCCACCCATCTCTTCAATGCTTCGCGCCTCATCGGTATTCAAAACCCTAACAGCAAAATATTATTTCCTTTCATTAACCCCTTCACTTCCATGATGCATTTTTATATTTATTCTGCTTATTACTTGGTCATTTTATACTCATGTATGGATTAAGGTGGCCATTAGTTTTCTTCTGATCCTGATAAACCCTTCCTAATGTCAGTAAAATCGTGTAATTATATCCAAAACTGATGGTAAAAAGAATTTAAAGTTTTGTACCAACTGCAGCCTTCATTCGACCTCCCTCCTCATAGTTACTGGCATAATTGTGGGGTCAGACGTGGTGTATATTTTCCAGGATGCGAGTGGTTTTACGCAAATGGCAATTCGTTACATGTTGGAGGGAAACACCTATTACGTATTCTAAACCAATTAGAGCCCGCATCACCATCCTTGTAGTCATTCCAGCTCGTCCCCTCCCTCTTTGAGTTCCCCATCCCATCTATTATAAAGACTGCTCTCTTGAATTATTGGAAGCACGCAATTTCGTTTTGTTATTTGGTTGAGACTCACCCATTTATTTCGTTGTTTTTTAACGTGGCAATGAAATTTTCACTGCTTCATTTTTGGAGCAAAAACAACATATTTGTCCAGTCGCTGAGAATCAGTTGCAAATAGTTGTTTTTTTAATCATTCTGGCTATTATAGCTATTTTTTTCATTTTACAGTGTCGTCTTGAAACTTTCGAATCTTGTACATGATTAGTGTATCATTGTGCACAATATGTTTCATGGGAATTGATGAATGATTTTATTTTTTACCTAAATTTGGATAAACCAAGCCTTAAAAACGGATTGCACTGATAGTTTTTCTTTTAGTTATATGAATATGATTATGATAATTATAGTTTCTATTTGAAAACTTTTCTTTCCTCATTAAAAATTGCAGTTTCAAGAATATCTGGCCGTACGAAACACTTTCAAAAGCAGACAAAAGTTAAGTTTGTGAACTCTTATGCGAAGATACAAGAGAAAGAAAAATAGGATAAAAGAAAGAAAGGGAGAAGGAAAGAAGAAAGAGAACAAGGAAAATGAAAGCCAGTGGCAATTATTTAATCATCTCTTATCCTTTTCCACGAAGAATAACGACCGTGCAAGAAGTTAATCTCCCTCTCCTCTCCACAGGTACGTGACCACCAGGGCTCTTCCATTACCCCCTCCCCCTCTCACACACCACCACCACCACCACCACCACCACCCAGCACCCGGTGAGTAGCGTGTCCTGCAACCCAACACGAAGTTCATTGTCGTATCCTCCTCCACATCCACATTAATTTCTCCACTAGTGTCACTGTCGTTATCCTTGTCGCAATCATCTGTGTCATAAATTCCCAGTTTGTTTTTATTCATTGCTACGTTATTGTGATGGCTTTTGTTATTAATGACCGCCACTCGATTGCTTTGCCTAATAAAGGTGGTAAGGAATTTGATAGGCAGATGGGTAATTAAGAGTTGGGAAGGAGATAAGATGGAAAAGAAGGTAGCGGGTATAGGAGCAGTGATGTGATGTAGGAATGAAATGAATGAGGCAGGATTAAGAGAAAAGAAGGAAAGAAGAAGGAGAAAGGAGGTGTGTAGGAGTTAACTGTTAGGAGGGCAATGGGGATTCGAAGTTGGAACTGGAAAATAAGATGTCTGTTGTGGAGAGAGAAAAAAAAAAGGTGTTTGATAATTGATGTGAATGGTCATAAATTCTTAGGAAATGGTCATAATTTTGAAGTCTGCAGAAATATCTTTGCGAACTTTTCCAATTCCTCGACTGTATATTCGTATTCTTTAAGACTGGTTTGGGGTGATTATCATGCCCAAGGTGACTTACGACAGTCCTTCCTCGCTGGTGTGGGCTGTGTGGATCCCTCCCTCTCCCACTGGGATATATGATGATTATTGCTGCTTAGTGAATTACATATTTAAATTGGTTGTTTTTTAAAATTTACTCATTACTCCCAGATCGTTGTAATACTTTCTTTTTACCATTTACATATTCTTACCTTCAATTGTTTCTAAGGGATCTGTATGGAGCAGTATTAGTGGTAATAACAATAATAATAATGATATTATTATTATTATTATTATTATTATTATTATTATTATTATTATTATTATTATTATTATTATTGTTATCTTTACACTCATTGTTCTGGTTGAAAGTCTCAAAACATTTCGCCTGTTCCCCTCACATTGCGGTATGCAAAAGGAATGAAAAGAATGAAAATAAAACTAGAAAAAATAAACAGAGGGAGGAAGAAAGTACGAACATAACAAAGCGAGTGAGTACAAAGGCGCCTCTTCCCTTTGCTTCTGCTAGAGGAAAAAAAAAAGTCATGGGTTTCCTCTCACCAGCCCTCCCTCCCCTCTGCTCTGGTGACACTCTCTGTAGCGTCCCAGCATTACCTCGACACATGTTGTAGCCAGCCAGCACAGTACGCACCATTTCTAAGGTATTTTTCGTAATGATGGCGGTGGTAGTAGTAGTAGTAGTAGTAGTAGTAGTAGTAGTTATTGTTGTTGCTGTTGTTGTTGTTGTGGTGGTGGTGGTGGTAGCGGTAGCATCAATAAACCCTCCACAGTAATACATAATAATCAAGCTCGTGTGTGTGTGTGTGTGTGTGTGTGTGTGTGTGTGTGTGTGTCCAAGCTGGTGTGATGGGGCTTATATTTATTTATATCGTTCTGTCTTGCATTTTGTGATGTCCCATTTCCTGTGTTTAGGTTCGACATTAATGAAATGCCACAATGAGAGGTATGTAGGGAAAAAAAAAAAACGTACAGTAACTCCCCCCCACCCCGTTTCTTTCATTACGTATTCAGATACAAGTATATTTGTACTTCATGAAATTATGCTTATTGATTTGTTGTTTATCAGCAATCAGAGTTTGTTTAACGAGAGAGGACGCGTTAGGGTTACTACTAATAATAATGATAATGATAATAATACTACCTCCTTTTTTACATTTTTCGCCTATTGTGTGAATCCATTTTTTTTTTTTTTTTTTTTTTTTCACTCGTGGGAATAATAACAATATTTTTTTTCTATATTTCCTGCATGCAGTATCATCACGATAACAACACCCCAATGCATACACTGTGAAACTGCAAATGTTACTAACACAAGAGCAGCACCAGAAATACACATCATTACTGCCTTTCCAAGATATCCATTACACCACACCACTAATGCCTCTACGCTTACAACCCTTACTTACATATCTATCACTAAACCACCACCACCACCACCACCACCACCATCACCACCATCACCACCACCATCGCTATCAATGTGTATAATAAGCACCAACATCACAACAACACTTATATCACGAACACACTTTCACGCCACCACCACCACCACCACCATCACTGCACCAAAACACACCAGAAAGTCACGCCAACACGTTCAAAACACCACAACACCGCCACGCCACTGCAACACGTCATCCACCACCACCACTACCTCCAGCATCACACAGTCACAATAATGGCGCCACCACTATCATAACACTAACACATCATCACCATTACCATTATTACACTTTACCACATAGCCGCGTATGTTTCTCTTTTTTTTTCATTCTAATTAGCTTGATGTGTGTGTGTGTGTGTGTGTGTGTGTGTGTGTGTGTGTGTGTGTGTCGAGCTGAGTGAGATAAACACCACTGTATTCACCACATTGTCAGGTTCCCATGGCTGTGATTATATTCATCGCCCACCATCACTCCAAATAACACTCATTGCTTTCACCACCATCCTGTTCATCACCCTCATCACCACCCATCACTTCCGGTCATCCCCACCACCGCCGACTCGACAACACTCATGATCATCACTCAATCGTCCAACAACACTGCCCGCTACACCTCACCACTACTGACTCTTAATACTCATCTCTATACATCACTACTCCTCATTCCCCTTATCACAACATTGCCCAAACATATCACCATCCCATTACCACAAGCCCATACTCAGACACCATTTCAAAAGGCTCCTACTTAAGCGACACATGTTTTTTTTCATTAGTGTTTATTTTTTTATGATTAATGACAAATGAATAAGGTTATTACATAAATGAAAAGAGAAGTGCCCTGAGAAACCCGGCTTGTAATCTCTGCAGTCTTACAAAAAAAATAGTGGTGAGAGAGCTGTGTGTTTCAGAATATGGGCCTTATCCCCTTCTTAATCTCACACGATTGATGTTAAGATATCAGGTGCATAAAACACTTGCTAATTTGCAGGTTATCGTCATAAATTCCGAGGAAGTGATCATATATTATGTGTGGAGGGTAATATCTTTGTGAAGTGTTCCTGTTCCTTGGCTGCGTTTCAGTTTTAAGGCGCTGGTTTGGGTGATTACGACCACTCAATGATTCATGGCATCCTGTCCTCATTGGGCTTAGCGCGGTGGATCTTGTTCTCAAGTACTGGATTTTATGATCACTGCGGGTATTACATTAGCAAAATTGAGATTACGTGTGATTAATTAGCCATTACGTCTAAATCGTCGAAAATTTAATGGTGAAATTTACTCGTTAAAAGTTTTTTCTTCCTTCTTTATCTTTTTTTTTTCTTATTATCGTCAAAATCACCACCAGCTCTTACTCCTGTTACCAGGCGTCACTCACGACACTACGACAGCTGGCCCCTTCACTATCATTCACAATTACCCCTTCACAATACATCCTCTTCACTCTGGAGACGCACCCATCACTCCCCATCACCACCCATCACTATCACCTCGCCACCCATCACCTATTTCATTCCTCGTCCTTACCCATCACTAGGAGAATGACACACACACACACACACACACACACACACACACACACACACACACACACACACACACACACACACACAAGAATCACCCCATCATACATACCATTTTCGTCATCAGTTTGGCGGTGAAGGAACAGGTCCAGTGGTAAAAAAAAATATATAGTTGTCGGTAATATTTTTGATCATCTCTAGTGGTAATGTGTGTGTTGTGAAATACCAGTGCAGTTACCTATGTGTTTTCCATGTTGTTTTCCAATTCAGTGTGTGTTGGAAGTAATTACCACTGAAGTATTGAGAAAAATGGTCTGATTCACCATAGGCCTAAATGAATTCAGGTCAGCCCATCACCCCCGATCAGTCCCATCACAAACACATTACCCGCATCGACACCTATTATTCCTTATCACAACCGAACACATTTTCACCACACGCATCACCCGCTATCACCACGCACCACAAACCATCGCCCGGTGGTAACTGTCCATTATCCCACCCCCATTAACGCCCATGCCCTCACCACACGCCAGTCTCGATGCCATTCATGTCCTCAGTGGAAAGGGAGAGTCGCTGAAGGGAAAGGAGACACTGAAAAAGAAAACAATGTGTATGCAAATGGTTCCTTTAAGAATGTTGTTAACCCTTCAGCCGTCACAGTCCTTAGTTGTTGTCCATTATAATGTGAAGATTAATGGTTTGCTGGCCTGGGATACACAGAAAATAGTAACAATGCAATGTTAATTTTGGCTTCTCTAGTCCATAAAACTAATGAAGAGACTGTTATGCAGAATTAGGTTTCTGAAAAATTATTAATGATTGAAATGTTTGTCTAGCAATAAAAGGGTATAATAAAAGTTATAATGACAAATAGTAATGTGTTCCTTTGGCAAAGAACGTTTTAGTAGTGCGAAGCGGGAGAAGCATTAGGACACGGATGAAAAAGAAGGGGTGAAAGTTATTAAGGTAATGGTGAGGTGACAATAATTCATCGAACAGGAATGAATAAAGGAGCATTGCGTGATGAAATGTCTGTTCAGGTTGTGTAATGTATGCTGAGAAGAGGGTGAGGCTCTAAAGAGTGGCGGGAAACGTGTGTTGTTCTACAATGGAATGATAAAGGGGACGAAAGGGATAGTGCAAGTTATAGAGGAATAAATATTGTACAGCATACCAGGAAAACTTTTTGTACTTTGAAAACTAAATGCTGAATTGAAGACGGACAGGAATGTGCTATGAAGGGGAGATGTCCTGGAGATAATTCATATAATAACTATGATTATTTTAGCGAAATACCTCTTTTTTTTCTCTAAAAAGAAACACCACTGTTGTATTATAGATGGCTCAGGATATTGTGTTAAGATGTCGCCATGTAGCACACCTGATCATGAGGTTCCAACACTGTGTCTTCTTTCGCTGTGTTAAGCAGGACTGGACTGAAGACGGCAGATGGCAACAGAACTTGTGAGCAACAGGCAGCAGCGCCACCAAGGAGCCTGCCTGGTGTGTGTGTCCTATTGAACTCAGTGTTGTGTGGTGTGTGCACAACACTCAAAACCTTATAACTAAGTGAAGTGTATAGCTGTTTTTGTGGTATAAAGACACCGCGGTATACTTCTACTGTAACTCTAGTAAACTGAGACGTTATACCACTATCTGTTATTAATTGTCCCGTAATGAGTCAACTCTCTTGTTGTTGGTGTGAATGAATCGTATATATTGACTTCAATGATACTTTACCTCAAGTGTATTAACTATACGGTACCCGAAATTTAATGTCCCTGTCGCTGGCGTGATAATTAGTAATAATAAGGAACACTGGGACCTCTCTGTTGTGTCCTTGGGAAATACGGGATTGCAGTAAATCCTCAGGGATGCATTTCGTCTGACTTGTGGACAGCTCATGTTCACTGAAGGAGAGGTGGAGGGGGGAGTTCAGTAGGAGTCGAAAAACAAATACTAGCTTTGCTCTCATTTTTCATGTCTCTTACTCCTCCATCTGCAGAAGCAGGGATATAGAAAGCACAGGTTCTAGAGTTTCGAGGAGTTGTGGGGAGTTTGAAGAGGGAGGGATGCATCTGTGAAACAAAAATAATAATGTCTGATCGAACAAGCAAACCAACTGTTCTGTGTAGTTTGACACGAAAAATAAATGTCGAGGATGGATTTGCGAGAAATGATGTGCTTGCGGATAATTATGAGAATGTGATGTTAGTGAGGACCGCGAAATTGGTGTATCTTTCTTGAGAGAACAAATCAACTGGTGGTGAATTCGTCAGTAATATTACTAGTAGCAGGAGCAGCATATCATAATGGTTCCTTTCATGTCCAGAGAAAAGAAAGCTAAAATAATCGAAGGACAAAAGAAGAGACATCAAGATACGTAGCACCACCACCACCACCACCACCACCACCACCACCACCAACAACAACAACAACAACAACAACAATGCGTACTACTCCTACTACATAGTATCATCATTACAATAGTAACTATACTGCTATTCTTTCTGTTGCTGTTACTGCTGCTGCTGCTGCTGCTGCTGCTGCTGCTGCTGCTGCTGCTGCTGCTGCGAATAGCATTGTTGTTGCTTTTGTTATTACTATCAGTGGTGTGATATTTCGTCACTCCATACGGGCGTCGTCCAGTGCAGCGACAGGATGGCCACTGCAAAAATTGTATTTACTCTAGATAATCATGCTCCAATTTCGCTGAATTTAGAATTTGGCACCGGCTGTTAATCACCTTATCGATCCTCACATCTCTGGCGTGGCAGCAGCCCAATACATTGCCTTCCTGCTCTGCTGCTGATTGCCACTGATGGGAATTAAATCGTTCTAGATTCTTTTCAGTGCAATGAAAGACCGTTACCTTCACTTTATCCCTCCATTCTGTGCGAGTTAACTGCTTCCTCTCCCACTCTGAGCCTTGCACATTCCATTCTCTTGTCAGGAAATAAGAATGCGATGCCTGACTTGATAAGAAAAATCAATCCTGTATTTTTCCAGCACACTTTAGATAGGACGTGGAAGGTGACAGTCAGGTAAATTATGGAAATATCCACCACCTTCTCGTTGGTTCACCTTCTCAGGGAGAGCTTTTGTGTACACAGTTGTGGCAGTGTACTATGTTAATATATTACATGCATTCTCTTTTTGGCGGTATCGGTTCCTGCTCTATCTACGTATGTCTTTTAACCCCTTCAGTACTGGGACGTATTTTCATATTTATTGTGCCTATTATTTGTCTATTCTATTCAGCTTCAGAAACTCATGTGGGGATTATGGTACAGACTCTGGCCATTAAACTTCTGGCCTCATTAGACCCTTTTCTAATTTCAATAAAATCATCTAATTACACTCAAAATTCGTGGCAACAATGTGTTTCAGTACTAAATAGGTTAAAACTTTGACAAATCCTAAAATAGAGGATAGCAAATAATCATGTTTTTTTTTAATTCTAACACCTCCTTTATATAGCAGGAGCTAAAGGTAACACAGAAGGGAAAAAAACACTGCTAAAGACGTGGATGAGACACAAGAAAATCAGCAATGCTTGTTTTAAATTAGCTTGCTTATTGAACTTAAATACAGTGAACCTTACACATTTATGACTAAGATACACAAACTATTCAAACATAACTTGTAGCATGAATTATTACTTCTAGGATTTAGCAACAATACACCACTGCCCTCTCCATCTAAAACCACCAGCCTTGCCCAGTAATCTGCAACAAACCACCGCCTGAACTCTGATAGCACCTCTCAAATAAGACATGAGTGTTGACTGCCTCTACAGCTCCAATGCGAAGGAGGAATAACTACGAATGTTTGCCGACCACACATCTCAATTCGCCTTCCTTTTATTTTTTTCTTCAGCGCCACACTACAACTATTGTGGCAGGCAGTGTGAACAGACTAATGCACGTAACTGGCGTAGAGGAAAATGTATATGGAGTGGTGGAAGACAGGGAGAAAGGAAATAAAAGAGGAAGGGAGCTGCCTCGGCTTTTCTGAGTACGAAGGGATTCAAACACACATATCAACATAGAAACATGACTTCGTACATATTAGATAATGTTCACCATCATACTACAAATATACATAGTTATGTATAGCAGAGAGTGAGTTCTTGTGTAAAGTTTTGAAGTATGCAAAGGATTAGATTATACGTCATATGAACATCAATGCAAGAGAACTTAATATAGATCCCAGGAGGGCTTTCTGAATATTTACTTTCATTTCATAGTTATATGTTAAAATCTAGTGATGTGTGACCCATGGTAATTGTTATTCACTATGCATTATATCCATACAGAAATGGTGTGTTTGTTCTGTCTCGTATCCCTTCTTTTCCTAACTTTTTAGGTTACTTGTTGCTTTTGCCTTTTTGTCAAAGAAATCTTTAAATTCCTGTACCCTTTCCTCCTTTTCCTACTTCAACTCGCTTCTGTTTGCAGTGATATACTGTACCAATATCCATGTTCGGATACTGAACTTTGCAAAATTTACAGATGTTTCACTGTCGCGATCTATTTCAGCACCGTGTAGGTTTTGTGTATACTGTATGCACTCTACCTCCCTCCTCACCCTTTGCCACATTCTTTTTCAATTCCCTTCGATCGTACATTTTCCCAGATTTCGAAACTAAGGCAATAAGCTTCCATATTTTTTCTCCCACTCAATTTCTTGCCTGTGACAAACCCACCACTGTGTAACTTATAGATTCTCTTACCACTTTGGTTGTGACGTGATTTAGCACTCTGTTGCAGGCCAATATTCACAGTGAAACACGCTCAACCCTCCACCCTCCACACACACACACACACACACACCCCGTCCTCCATGCCTCCCTCAACACACGACCGACGAGAGCCCTTGAACAACTCGATGACAAGCTAAACAAGTCGAGCTTTGGTGCGGCTTGTTAGATGCCAGTTTCACGATAACCATGACTTAGCTCTCCACTCTGAGCTGTCAACCATCTGCCATGGAACCACAAACACACACACACACACACACACACACACACACACACACACACACACACACACACACACACACACACACACACACACACACACACACATTATCTAAAGAATGTTCCAACCTGTTTTTTTATATGTTCCTGTTTAATTGCAGTTCTTTGAATGTCAACATAATTATCGATGAAATGGCGATGTCTTGTGTTGCTAATAAAATCTACTGATATTTTAATTTTCTGACGGACTGTATTTGTCGTTGGTGCGTTACCATTGGAATGCTGACGTCACCTTGGCTGGGTCTGGTAAAAGGTTTGAATTAAGGTAATCGCTGACAAGATAATTACGTAACTTTCCTCTCATTCACTGTGTATATCAGTTAGTCTGAGGCTGCGGACACGACGAGGCTCAGCAAATTGGGCTCAGCAAATTGTGGTCGACTGTGCGGCAAGTCCAATTAAAAGTAAATTGTCTTAGGAGTGTTAGTTTTCAGCGGAGCCTCAGCAAAATGGGAGGCGTGGTGGTGGCGAGGGGAAAAGAAGGAATGCTGCAGCTCTGCCAGGGAAAATCCTTAGCCTTCCCCTTATTGGTCCCTCCATACTGATAGATCGGCCTCATTGGATTCGTGGAGTCTATGTTGTCATGATCGAGGACTACAATAACACCAGATGATAGCAGACAATAAATAGAAAATAAAATATCGTTACCAGAAAATGTATTATGTAGGATTAATTTCATTGTCCCCTTTATATGTTGACATGTTGGAGGTGCTCTCTCTCTCTCTCTCTCTCTCTCTCTCTCTCTCTCTCTCTCTCTCTCTCTCTCTCTCTCTCTCTCTCTCTCTCTCTCTCTCTCTCTCTCTCTCTCATTGATTCCATAGTGATGATCAATAGAGAAGAAACTGGCTCTCATGAAATAGCTTTAGAAGAATTCCATTAATTTTGCAATGTTTTTCTCTAAGCTTCCCGGAAATGAATTAATGTTGAATTTATCAATGCAGAAGAAAACTCCAATCTTTTCTTCGAGCTCATGTATTTCTCACTATGTATTGGATGTAATGTTAGAGTGGTATTCATTGTTTTTTTTTACCGACACACACACACACACACACACACACACACACACACACACACACACACACACACACACACACACACACACACACACACACACACCAGTATCAGGATTCTTTGACTTTATTATGTAATTCCTTTTGATGAGTGAAGGATAACTGAGCTTTTTTTATTTATTTTCTTGCTCTTTTTATTTATTCTTTTTAGCTTCATTATTCTTTGTATTTTCTTTTATTTTCTGATGGGGAGATGGTTACGATACTCTCATGATGATTGGTGGAAGTGTCTGCCATTCACGTCGTCCGCCTCGTGCTAGCAATGACACAGTCTCGGCTTCCCTGATTCACCTGCACCGCATCATCCTCGTTCCTTCTCTCTCTCTCTCTCCCTTCGTATTCAACACTTTTGCTGTATTTATTTATTTTTTTTATCTTTTTTAACTGTTTTGTTGTGATTTGGTTTGTTTTATGGATATTTTTTAAGAAAGGTTTAATAATTGGATATTCACTCTTGATTTGCTCTTCTACAAACCGAGTGTCTTCTGCCGGATTTTGTTGCTCCATTTTTTCCTTCTTTTTTTAATGTCTTATCCATCTTCAATAAAAAAAAGGTTATCGGAAATTCGTAAGAAAGTGTATCCAACCTATAGCATTATTTTGTATTCATAAGACTACCATTCTTTTATGCCGCGCTGGACCAATAGCCTACGTTGTTAGAATTATCTTTATGATGGGAGATTGTATCGACACCAGACTAACAGAATCTTTTGGTGGCGATGTGTGATCAGTCCAGTCTCGCAGGTGGTGAGTGCTCAGAGCCAGGCAGTGATGTGGCCCCGGAGAATGTTGCTGATGGAAATACGAACCAAAGAGTTGAGGTACGGAAATTGAGCAGTTATGAAGGCACGATCTTTAATTAAGCCTTTGATATGGAAATCACTTATATGTGTTGAGCTGATCCTGAAAATGGCTATGTGCACGTCGACGATTGCTTAATTATCCAGAATTTCTGCAGTTTGGTGTAGCAGAAGTATGTAACATTTCATTAACTAATTATCAGAGTAATTAATTTACTTACCCCCTTTTCACTGATTTATGTATTGTGAAAGTACACACCTGTGAACTTTGCCAGTGTATATTGGAGGGTCGAAGTTGAAGCTATTACCAGGACGCATGATTTCTCAGTCCAAATGGCAGATCTCCGAGGAGGAAGTTAAATCCCCTCTTGAGGCAGACCAGGCATTCTGAGGATTCCCTCGGGGATGAGGCCGATGATCAAAGGTTAATGCGTGAGAGTTGCCACTGAGGGGCGTGATTAGGATTGTGGAAGAGAGAGAGATGGAGAAGCGGGAGAGAGGACTATTGATAGGATTTCATTAGATGATCTTAGCACAGGATCCAGGGAGGAAGGGAAGCCTCACAATTATCTTACAGAAACTATAGACGGGAAAAAGAAACCGGACCAAACCACAAAGCTCCATATGTAGTGAGAAGAATGATTTATGAAAGTTGATCTTCGTTAGTGGCGGGGGAATGAAGGACTGATTGAGAGGATAGCGAGAGATAATGAATCAGTTAATTAGGAAATCAGATAGTCTGCCAATCGCATTGATGAAAAGTAAGAAACCTAGTAAGCGAATGGTTAACTCGCTGAATAGATGAATGACATAAATGACGGTTAACTAAAGTGACGAGTCGCTAATTAAATCACATGAATGTATAGATGACAAAGATGCGACGGAAAAAAAGATCACCCCACGGATGGGTGAGCGTGTGAGGCAGCTTCTGGATGGATCGTTAAGCTTGTCTGACACCCGCGTGACAACCTGACAGCGACGAAACTGAAAACGGAATCATTGCTGTCACAGATGAGCGAAGGGACGCCAGCTGATGCCTGGACACCCTGGATGAAGGCGTGTGTGTGTGTGTGTGTGTGTGTGTGTATGTGTATGTATGTATGTTATTCACCACGGTCGCCTGCTGGTCACCCAGCCAGCCCTTCCCTACGGAGCGATCTTCGAGTAGGGCTGAAACCACATCACACACTACACACCGGGACAGCGAGGCCACAACCCCTCGAGTTACCATCCGTACCTACTTGTTGCTGGGTGGACAGGGGGTTAGATACACATTAAGAGGCTTGCCCATTTGCCTCGCCGCGCCCGGGACTCGAACCAGGGCCCTCTAGGTTGTGAGCCGAGCGTGCTAATCACTACACTAAGCGGTGTGTGTGTGTGTGTGTGTGTGTGTGTGTGTGTGTGTGTGTGTGTTCAAGTTCACGCACACACACACACACACACACACACACACACACACACACACACACACACAAAGGAAGAGGAGGAAATCGACGGTGAAAAACGCAAAGGAAAAGATGGGACTTTAAATTTGTGGTGGAATGTCTTTCGCCCCAAAAGCCTTGACCATCGCCAGGCGGGTCATGACGCCGCTAAGTTTCCGGCTTTTGTCAGGATAACTTTTGCAGGCATCACACACACACACACACACACACACACACACACACACAGAGAGAGAGAGAGAGAGAGAGAGAGAGAGAGAGAGAGAGAGAGAGAGAGAGAGAGAGAGAGAGAGAGAGAGAGGTACGTATATCATGAAAAGATAGCTATATTTTTTTGTGTATGATATTGGAATATGTTGATGAGAATATTCTTTAGATGTAACATTTACTTACGTGTTAGAAAGTAATGTCTATCTATGTCTTAATCTGTCTGTCTGTCTACTACCTATGAGCATTTAGATAAATACTTACATGCACACATTAAACTGCAGAATAAACTAAATGGAAAGCAGTTCATATGGAGGAAGGCAAATGTTATAAATGGTAGGTAAATATGGTTTTCAGTAAGTATGTTTCATCTGAGAAATTATTAGCAAAGTGAAACATTTTTGCAATCGTGGCCACCAATGTGATCTGATGTCCCGGTGACTGTAACCAATGTCAAAAGTGTAGAAGATATGAGATGAAAGGGAAAGTTTATAGACTGGCTGCAGGGTTTAATATGTGGCGGTCTGTAAGTGAAACCACGTCTTTAGTGGCAAGAATTGGTAGTGCCTGTGCTCGTCATGGTGAAAGAGAAATCATAGCAAATATAAATGAACGGAAATCAGTGTGCATAGATTGAGGTGGAAAAGTGAAATTGTTTTAGTATTTATGTGTTGGTGACGTTGTTTTGAAAACAGATCGTCTACAATATTGGTAAGTGTGTAATTCTAGTTTTTTTTTATAAAAAGGATTAAAAATTTTCTCGAAAAGAAAATTTGAGCGGAGTAAGTCTTTCTGTTGGAAGCAGTGGGTAGAAAGAAGAAATGAATTGCTATGAGTATCTTGCCTGCATCATTCAGTAGCATGAAAGCATGAATGAACTGACTCAGCGATGTAGTGCAAGGCTGTGCGGAGCATGTGGTGACCAAAACCCTGAGCATGCAAGTGGGAAAAAAAAAAGCAATTTTGGACATTGTGATACATTCATAAGTGACGGATACAGGTGAGGCAGGGGAAAAATAACGGAGGGAAAATTAATAGAATGGTGTAGGTGCAGTGCATACCAACAACATTGAAACTGTTTAAATAATTATAGATGAGTAAAGAAGAAAAGATACTGTGAAGTGATGGAGATGTGGACGAAGCGCTGGATGGTTCTCCCCTTTCAAAAAAAAAAAAAAAAAGAGTGACACTGAAATGACAGTGAGGGTGTACAAGGGAGAGTGCTTAAAGTGAACGTTAGCAGAAGGACACCGTGAGATGAAATTAATTACATTAGAGTTCTTGAAAGATACTAATTGTGATACATTTTATTGACCCTCAAAAGACACAATTGCAATGAATTTTATCAGCCAAGATCCATTGAGGACTAAACAAGAAAGAAAGAAAAGATATATATATATATATATATATATATATATATATATATATATAAGATCTAAACATTCTCGCTTTATTGAGATTTTAGCATTATTTCTATTCTACTTCATACATAGGTTAGGTGGTGAAGTAACGTTCTTGAAGTTGCCAGTTAGTTGAATCCAGCGTCGTCTACCTCCTGCCACTTTGGTAAGCGTGGCTGGTTCGGCACAAAGGATTTCTCAAGTTTCGCCTGCCGCTGGTGGATCGAGATATCATTTCAAATTTGTGGTCTATTGGAAAATTTGTTAAGGCTTCATGTAAGAGAGAGAGAGAGAGAGAGAGAGAGAGAGAGAGAGAGAGAGAGAGAGAGAGAGAGAGAGAGAGAGAGATTATGTGCGCAGAGATGTGTGTACGTGCACATGCATAGGAGAGGCGGTGATAGGTTTGGGTTTGCCTGGCGCCGTGTGCTGGTGTGGGCAGGTCGAGGCGTGATGAATATTGCTTGTGACCTGTGTACCGCCACAACGCAACATTTTTTCCCCCTCCCCTTTTTTTTCTGAAACTGATTTTTTGTGTGTGAATTTCAGACTTGTCAGAGCAATAAAGGAAATAAACATTATTCTCTTTCAGGCCAGGATCCACGTTACAAAAGGATAGAAAATGGTTTGCCCACTCTAGTTCTTCATGTTTTCTTTTTTTTTACTAGCATTTTTTTCTTCTTTTTTTCCTTTCCTTCCCCTTCCTCTGCATTCTTATTCCCCTTCGTATCCGCACGCTACCCCTTAACACCTCTTATTGCTTCCTATACCTTTGCTACATTACCAATAAACTTTCCTTCCCTCCCAGACATCTCCTCTCTCTCTCCCTCTCTCTCTTCATATCGTGACAGTTTGCTCTATTTGCTCTCTGTTACTCTCTCTATTTTAATTAAAGCCATCCTCGTGCTTGACTGCAACAGTAAATTCTTTCCTACATGCGCCCTACTCGGATTCCCTTGTTTTTCATCTTCATTTTCTGTCCTTTAACTCATGCTGGCAGTGTCGTCATTCTTCGTGCATTTCCCATTCTACTACTATATATTTCCTCTCCCCCGCGTGGCCCTGGGTTTGCCTGAGGTACTTCATGTCACGGTCTCTATTCAGCTTCCCTTACATACACTGGTTCTCCTCGTCCTGCTGCTGCGCCCTATACTTACCTGTGGTTTATGTTGTCCTTGCCTCATTTTTTTGTTTGGTTAATTTACAATTTTCATTTAGGAAGTTAAGGGTTTCAGGGTCTTAACATTTTTTTTCTTTTTTTTCATTACTATCTATTAATTACGCGGTTTATAGTTGCGCTGATGTTAAAATTACTGAAACGAAATCGTATACACACACACACACACACACACACACGCACACACACACACACACACACACACACACACACACACACACACACACACACACACACACACACACACACACACACACACACACACACACACACACACACACACACACACACACACACACACACAAGAAATACATCCAGAAACTAGGAAGCGGTAGATCTTTATAATGAAGTGAGGGAGGTAGCGAAGAGGGGAAAGATAAACATACACGCAGTTGCAAGTCGGTGTTACGTGTCTGGGGAGGAAGCTTGGGATGGGTACAGTGGCCTCCCAGCAGCAAGGGGGCGGGGAGGGGGGGGGAGGTGGTCTCTGGAGAAGGTCAATGAAGCACAGAGACGGAAGCAGGTACCGGAGTAGTGGGGTTAGCATTCAGCGGCTTCGAGGCATAGAAGGCTGGAGAGTAAAGTCATTGAGGCATGCAGCTGTGTTGAGGGATAGACAGGCAGTGAGGCAGGTATGCAGTGGCGTCGACGTGGAGGTAGACAGTGAGGTAACAGCTGTGATACTGATGTAGATGGAGTAAGGTTGGCCATCTCTTGACTGTTACTCGGCACACATCCAATAGTTAGCCAGTTCCCGTCGCTCCCTTCCCCATCTCTGTCCAGCCTCTCATCCCGGCTGTTGACTCAGTACAAACATACATACAGACTTACGGACTTCAGACACACAGACACACACACACACACACATACACATACATGCATACAGTACTTCGGCATATATAGAGAGTGTTCTTGACGTTGATGGTCCACGCCAGCTGTAGTGCAGGACTTCTCACTCCCTCTCGTGGCGCGTTTTGCTGCTGCACGTATTTAGTCCCAGCTCACCAAAAACAGGAAGAGGAAGCCAAATTTTGTTATGCCGACGTGAACGAAGAGGAGTGAATGTTTCCTTTCCTTCCGCTGTTATTCAGGACGCTTGCATCCTTCCCTTGCAAACTCCTGCACAACTGCTATAACCTCTCAGTTTAGGTGTGTTTGGCCCACTTGATCTTAGTATGTATGTATGTATGTATGTATGTATGTATGTATAGATGTGTAAGTAGGCATGTACCTACCTACAAGTGGATGTTTATGTATTGGAGTGAATAACTGTGTATATTGTCTTGCCATCCACATCAGGGTTGTTGATAAATATGAAAATCCATGCAAATACTTCTTTCATCATGTGTGTGTGGGGTTTTTCTTCTTCTTTTTCGTGACACGCGGCTTTGGTAGAAAAAAATGTATAATAATAATAAAAAACATCATTCTTTCTTTGCAATTCAGATTGTTTGAAATTATCCGGATATTTTTACATGTGGAATTTTCGTATGTAAAAATGTCTATATGAATTCAAATAATCTGCATTGCAAAGGAAGATTTTATCAATTCATTATTTCTGTTTTTCGTTTTCAGTTTTTTTTTCACTATCGTATTCTACTGATTTATTTGTTTATTTTTTATTGAGTTATATTGATCTTTTATTTTATTTATTTATTAATTTATATTTTTCTTGCCTGAAGTGGCGTGATATGAAAAGAACACCTTTATCATCTTTTGCTGAGTGACAGACATGATCCTTTTTCTCTTCCTAACATCTAATGAATGAAAGAGTAAGATGATATATATTACTAAATGAAAGAGGAAGGAGAAAGTGATGTTTGTTGAAAAAATATATATCAACGATTAATCTTTGCAGAATGAAACAAGAAGCCGCGTAGTCACAGCCAAAATTTAATGCAATGTACTGATAAGTTGATTACGGGTCAATTATTACAACAAATGAATGTGTAAAGTAAAAATGTAGTTCAGTGAGGCAGTGTTGGGGTGAAAGGGTCGTCGGTGGTCATGAAAGCAACAGTAGAGGGAAGTAGGACAGGCAAAAACACTGCGGCGAACTGTGAGAGGCTGAAATTAAGGAAGTTTGTTAAAGGCTTGTTAAAGAAGTGAAGTTGATGAAGCGAATAACTTTTTTTCATGAAGGGACCAGAGTTTTTAATGAGAATAGAATGACTCCATCGGGACAAGGATTTTTCAAAGCATGAGAGAGAGAGAGAGAGAGAGAGAGAGAGAGAGAGAGAGAGAGAGAGAGAGAGAGAGAGAGAGAGAGAGAGAGAGAGAGAGAGGCTAGAGGAGCAGAGAGAGAGAGAGAGAGAGAGAGAGAGAGAACATAATTATGAAAAATCTCAACAGATATAACTTGTATAATGAGGTTTAGGGGAAAAGGGAAGAAAAACAAGAGTTTTATCATTTTAAATCATCAGCGAAGTCTGAGAGAATACGAATAAGACCTTTTACAATTAGAGAAGTAAAGATAAACACTGGATGGAATAAAGGAAGAAAAATCAGAAAGTCAAATAATATTAAGTCAATTAAGATATTAGAACCAACATTTAACCAAAAGCTAAATATTGATAATCATTCTTCATATCAAGAACAATAGCGCGATGCAAAACATGATACTATATAACTCTAAACAAAAATTTAAGCTGAGAGATCTAAGTTATGATTTGGTGCGGAGTTCTATGTAAGATTTCTCTCTCTCTCTCTCTCTCTCTCTCTCTCTCTCTCTCTCTCTCTCTCTCTCTCTCCTCGCTCTCTCTCTCTCTCGTGTAACTGCGTGAAAACAATTTAATTTTATAGTTCTGCTTCTCTAATTAAAATCACTTTTCTTTTTTTTCTCTCTCTCTTTTTTGTTCACAGATATTTCATTAAACTATTTTCTGCTCTTTCCCTCCATAAATCAAAGCATTCATATTACATACATACATACACACATACATACATACATATTCTATTCATATTTATTTATTTTTTATTTATTTATTGTATTTGTTTTTATATCATGCAATCATTTCATTTCATTTTTCACCATTAAGTCTTTCTCACTATCACCTGTTTCTCCCTTTTTCCCCTTTTATTCATTATATTTCGTTCGCACTTTTGCTTTTCTATTCCTCTTGCATTCAGTCATCATCACCATTATCTGTCTTTCTTTGCTTCCCTCTCTTTTTCTCTGTTCCCTCATTTATTATACTGTGTCGAGAGTTATCTGTTTTCGTTTCCTCTATTCATTCGTTATTGTTATTTTTATTTCTATCATTAATTATTTACTTCTTTTGTTTCTCTTTCTACTTCATCTTTCATTCTTTGTCAGTGCATGTGTTATATATATCTTTATCTTTTTTATCTTACCTTAGTTCTTCACAGTTTAATTTATCTTTCCTTACTTTAAATTGTTACCTTACCTTACCTTGCCTTACCTTACCCTGTGATACCTTACCATATCTTACCTTGTTTTACCTTATCTTATTTGCCTTACTCTTCCTATCTCCTAACCTAACCTAACCTACCCACATCTTATTTCATCCTCCCTTCCCCCTCACACTACCTATTAACAACCAAACGCAATATCAAGACCTAATTAATCGTTCATACATTTTCATTCACCTTTACACCCTCTGTCTCTCACCCTTCCACTCACACTCCCATTCTCTCACCTCCTCATTCTCTCTCACTCATCCCGACCACTCCCTCAACGAACAAGGTGGAGCATCACGGGGCATTAAGTTTCTGATCGATGGTGGGCATCAGTGAAGCTTCATTATTCACCTTCCTGCCTCGAGACCGTTTCGAAATTCATAGAAACTTGACCCCACCCTTACTCTTCACTCTGACCACCGTGTCGCTTTGAGTAATACATTATGCAATGGGGGATCGTGTTTTTCTCTCGTTGTGTTGTTGTGTTGTGTGGTTTTGCGGCGCGTGTTGCCTTGGTGTGGTAGCTGAAGTGCGCCAGTGGTCGGTAAGTGTTGAAAGAGTGTTTGGATATGTTTTAAGTTTAAGAGATAATTGTGGAAGGATGTTATTAGCGAGGGTATCATTTAAGGCTGTAATTCTTCCTGCTGTGTTGTTTTTAGGGTGATGTATTACGATGTGTGTGTGTGAATGTGTCTGGTTTTGTATGTTTATTTGTTTATGAGTTCTGGGAGTGTTATCTATAGGTCTCTCTCTCTCTCTCTCTCTCTCTCTCTCTCTCTCTCTCTCTCTCTCTCTCT
>CM035205.1:28718760-28733918 GCA_020233015.1 Callinectes sapidus | reverse complement strand
ATTATCTTCAGTAGTAGTAGTAGTAGTAGTAGTAGTAGTAGTGTTCCCCTTTGTTCTTTTTTTTTATTATTATTCATTGAGATAGGGTAGTTGCTTTATAAAACTGTCAATATAGCGTACAATCCATTACAATTACACGGGTAAATAGCTTTAAATTCCACACGTTATTAGTTTTATGTATGTACGTTATCATGAAAATGGATGTGTTCATATAAAAAAACTAAAAAAGAGATTAAAAGCCGCCATGAAAACAGAGGTGATTAAAAGTCACTCTATAATGAATTCCTTTTCAACCACGGAACCGGTTTTCATGCGGTGCCCCCCCATTCATCACCCGTTATGACCTTAACGACCGCACCGGCACAAGACCGACCCGCTGCCCGACCTGGCGCACTTTGTCTTGCTGCTGCCCTGTGCCGGGATCAAGGGAGCCTGCCACCACCACCACCACCACCACAACCACCACCACCACCACCACCACCACCACCACCACCACCACCACCACCACCATCACCATCACAATCATCTCCAATACCACTACCATCACTACCATATTGATACCCTAAAGCAGCAAGGTAATTTAAGTGTACGTAACATCATTATACTGGGATGGTCTCTCTCTCTCTCTCTCTCTCTCTCTCTCTCTCTCTCTCTCTCTCTCTCTCTCTCTCTCGTCTCTCGTCTCTCGGGAATTCACACAAATATACAAAACCCAACACAGAGAGTTCTTCCATGTTTGAGTCTGGCGCCGTATTGGGAATGAGTGCTGTTTTCAAAGCGTCGGAAAGAAAATACATGAGATGCATCAGGAAATTAGAATATCACGCTAAGATGCAAGTTGAAAATGAATATAGATGTCACCAGATCGTGGATGTGATATTGATTGGTAATGAATAGAATCTTATTTGGGATCAACAGTTGCAATCATCTTCGGTGTCTTAGAATGGAGATGATGATGATGTTGTTGTTGTTGTTGTTGTTGTTGTTGTTGTTGTTGTTGTTGTTGACCTACATTATCATAATCTTCTTCTTCTTCTTCTTCTTCTTCTTCTTCTTCTTCTTCTTCTTCTTCTTCTTCTTCTTCTTCTTCTTCTTCTTCTTCTTCTTTATTATTTTTATTGTTTTATTATTATTATTATTATTATTATTATTATCGTTGTTGCAATTATTGTTCAAACACTTAATCAGATTGGAGGAGGTGAGAGGAAACGCCAATGTAAGGAGTTGGGTATTTATAAACTCATTTTTTTTCACTTGTATATTCACGGACCTCTTGTTCCATTAATATTATTATTATTATCATTAAAAAATAAAAATAAAAAATAAAAAAACACTTCCCTATAAACAGTCCACCTGTATTTGCTAAGCCTGTGTGATTCTTTAGTTGTTAGTAGTCTAGAGAACGTAGAATTGTATGTCATGCGGAAAGCTGTCATTTTTAGATTATGTATGAAAAAAGGAAGAAAAAAATCTCTAATCTTCTTTATAACTTTTTGTGGGACCGCACCTCAGTGTGGGGTTTTTTGCCACCTCTTATTTTTCCCTTGTCTCGTCTCCCTTCGTACATAAAAAAGACTGTTACAGCGAGGCAGTATTAGAATGGTGTCAGGTCGTGTAAAGTTAGACGCTATTGATCTGTACATCAGGCCAGGAGTCCCACGCGAGGTGACCCAGACAAAACACCACACGTATCATTCACGCTCCCAGACGCAGTGGAAAGATATGTTGACTAAAGCATATCATGTCATTCAGATCTTATCACTCTCATGAAAGGAGAACATTGACACCTCATCCCAAAAACCGAATGGTGTAACTGTGTCTTGTATGAACCCTTTCAGTACTGGAA
Organism: Callinectes sapidus; assembly: GCA_020233015.1. NCBI lineage: Eukaryota > Metazoa > Arthropoda > Malacostraca > Decapoda > Portunidae > Callinectes > Callinectes sapidus. The sequence goes on along the minus strand of CM035205.1, from coordinate 28,732,072 downwards.
CGCGATTTTTGTTTTATATTCATTCTGCTTTTTATTTGTCGATTTTATGCAGCTTCAGATTGAAATAGAACAGACTCTGGCCATTAATCTTCTGACCTCCATATGCCCTTCCTAATGTCACCCAACCGTCTAATCACACCGAAAACTCGTGGTAAAATTGTGTCCCAGTACTGAAGGGGTTAAGAAACGCTTTGCTCTCTCACTACGACTATTTTTCAAAACCACAGAGATGATGAGTCGGGTTTTCAAGACTGATCCCCCTGCAAGTCATTCGGATATCTCATGAATCTGTCACCACAACTATAAACACGCCCTGAAAAACACCATGCAACTTCAGGCTTTGGAAAGTAGTGAGGTGCGATAGACAAGTTTTGCAGAATATTGTCCTGTGTTGGATGGCCTGTAGTCCTTAACGCTCGCATCTCACATCTTCACCCCAGACAGCCCCCCATCTCTCAGGGTGCTCCATTCCTCCTCCTCTTCGTTCTCCTCACCCGCTTCTTCTTTTTACTTATTCGTTTACCTTCTTCTCGTTTTGTGCTTCTTCATTCTTTTCTTATTTTTATTTGTCATTGTCCTTGTCTTTTGCGACCTTGTCCTTCACGGCTTCACTCTCCTCCTCCTCCTCCCCCTCCTCCTCCTCCTCCTCCTCCTCCTCCTCCTCCTCCTCCTCCACTTTTCTTCTCTTCATTAGCATCATTATTCCATTTAATCCTCTTGCCCCTCCTCTTCCTCCTCCTCCTCCTCCTCCCTCTTTTTGCTTCTATATTTCTTCTCTTATTCTCTTCCTCCTCCTTGGTTTCGTAATTGTTATCATCGTCGTCGAGCCCACTCATTTTCTCACTCTCCTTCTTCTCTTCCTCCTCTTCCTCCTCTTCCTCCTCTTCCTACTCCTCTTTCTCTTGGGATAAAAGAAACATAAGCTGGTATTGAAAGGGTCTCGACATCACACAAACGACACAGAGATATATTTTGCACCTCAGGAAGAAGATAGGTATATTCATGCACCTCTTCTCTATAATTTCAAGAGCACGAGATGAAAGTATCAGATAACTTTGAGGAGGGGATAGAAAATAAAAGAAAAAGAAATACCATCATTTTCTTTTCTTGTAGACTTGTATATCTTTATCTTTATAGCCCGTATGGTTTCTTGTAGTTGTTATGTATGTCTGGATCTATTGACAAAGGATACTGTTAATCTTTCTCATCGATCATTTTCTCTTCGTCATCAGTCCACCGTAGGAAATCAAGAATAAGGATGTGTATGCAAAAATTACCAGTGCATATTTCACAATTTACTTGGCAGATATTCTAATGCCATGTTTTTTAGTATGGATGTATTGAAAAGTGTACCATTCATTTTTCATAGACTGTGTCCTATTTATTCTGCTGTCAATTTTAGAAAGTCAAGAATAAAGACACGTCAACAGAAAAGCCTGAGAGTGAGTGCGCCGGTTCGCAGTTTACTTGCAGAGCGGAGAGCAGCAACGCGGGGAGGCGGAGAGACACATCCCAGACGTCAAGAGGTACAGAAAACGGGAGAATGGTGGCTGAAGGCGTGGTTGTTTGCAAGGAAATAACAAGTTGTTGATTCAGTGGGCGGGTGTAAAAGAGGCAGCGGGGAGGGGAGGGGCTAAGGGCGTCTTTGTGCTTCTCAGGGTTTTGTGATGAACAGTGTCTCTTGAAGGCAGAGGAAAAGAACCTTTCCGCCACAAGGACACGTGCATACAGATTCGTTCAGGGAATTGGCCGGGTCTCACCGCCTAGAGAGAGAGAGAGAGAGAGAGAGAGAGAGAGAGAGAGAGATTCAATAACAAGTTGATGAAAATTTTCTAGCAATATAACTTCTATTTCACTTTTGTTACCTATGAAATTGCTTATATGTTAGTTTCTCATTTATTATCTTCTAGTTTATTGTTATTGTTATTCCTTTTTTTTTTACTGCACATATGCATCTTTTAGTACGAGATAAACAATTATGTTTTGTTGGTAACTTATCGAACAAGAAAATCCACAAATTATTGAAATGTGAATGCCTGTAGTGATGGTGGAAAATTTTTAACCGGATTACATTGTTAAAGCGGTATTTATGCAGGTAAAACCGAGCTGGCCCTGAAGCCATATTTTGTACTTTATTTATGCAGATTACCGCTCATCGTGCGTGTGGGGTGGAACGTAACTTTTCACATTCAAACCGAGGAAATAAATACAAAAAATAAATAAATAAATCATCCTTGAAATATAAGCAGTTAAGGTTAAGTTCAAGGTTAAGAGAAACAAAAATATTTTTGATCTCTCTCTCTCTCTCTCTCTCTCTCTCTCTCTCTCTCTCTCTCTCTCTCTCTCTCTCTCTCTCTCTCTCTCTCTCTCTCTCTCTCTCTCTCTCTCTCTGGTAAATGACGTGTATTGCAGTACTCTGTCTACTGGTCATCAGTCTACAAAATCATGTCTATCATTGGTGGTAGGATACGCTTTGTCGTCAGGATGAAAATACGTGAGGTTGACTCGTGCCACATTCGTCTCCATTAAGGATAGTGTTTGGGTTTGAGTGCAGCGTCAAGGGAATGCCAAGATGTTTGTGCAGCGGCTATCAAAGCGTCAGCCCCTTCTGATTGAAATGAACTTGTCTCACCTCTTTACACACACACACACACACACACACACACACACACACACACACACACACACACGCACCACTGACTGTTTTGTAAAGCGGGATGTTTCGAGGAGAAAAAGGTTAGTCATCACCGTCTTAATGTGTGTTCGATTTAATCCATTGTGGAATTTGCTTACCATAAGAAAAGATCTGGAATAGACCACAGCACGTTATCTGTTGGCGAATAATCCTTCCCGAAAAGTTCCATTTGTTACTTGTTTCCGTGATGATGAGTAGCTGCCGAGGAAAATTAATCTCGTTTTCTTTGCATATTGATATTAACCCCCTTCAGTACTAGGGCACATTTTTACCTTAAGTTTTGGGGTTTTATTGGATCATCTTGTTGGCATCAGGAAGAGTTTGTGGAGGTAGAAGATTATTGGCCAGAATCTGCACTATTGTAATCCCTACCTGAGTTTCTGAAGCTGTATAAAATCGAAAAAATGATAAGCAGAATAAACATGAAAATGCGTTCCAGTACTGAAAGGTGTTTATGGATACTGTTTACGGAATTAAAGTTCATGGCATACTAAATGTTGAATTACAATCTTCGTTATACTCATTGTTCGGGGAATTGTTAGGTTAGTTTGATTATCTTCATCTTGTGTCTTGAGAAATATCTGATAATGATGACTTATTTTGTGTCTTCATTACTGACTTTCTAGAATTGTGGCTTGGTGCGGGAGTTATTTCTCTCTCTCTCTCTCTCTCTCTCTCTCTCTCTCTCTCTCTCTCTCTCTCTCTCTCTCTCTCTCTCTCTCTCTCTCTCTCTCTCACGAGATGTTTTGACAACATTTAACGATGTGTTTGTTTGACCTTTCCTTTTTCTGTTTCCCTGGTAGAACTGCAGCGCTATGAACACGTCTTTTCACTGAGCGTCTCTTCATTTTTACGTGTGGAATGATTGGGAAGACACATTAGATACACTCTCCTCCTGGCGTCACCAAGTCAGCCGTATCCACAGACACAATGTAAAGTTACGTACTCCTTTTCCAGTAACGTACATGTGTTTGTTGAAAAATGTAAGTGTGTACGTAATTCACTTTGCTTTGTCGAATACACTGCCTCTCGCATGTCAGACCGCCATGCCGCGCCCTGACCCGCTGCCTGAATGACGGTACGACTGTGCCCGGCTGCTTACCACACGCTCTCGTAATATCACCGGTCACGCCAGCACCGCTCATTTTCCTGACCCGACTGGCGGTTCTCAGACGCTTCTGCCATTTCCTCGGTGCCACTCGCAATGCAGCAGCAGTGTTGGCCGCTCCTCTGCACACCGCCATGCACACACACACACACGTCCCGCTGCTGCTTATATCTCCCCAGACTTTTCATTATGTACATTGGTTTTATTGTATCATGTTTCTTTTGTTTTGCTCCTCTCCTTTGTGGCTGCGGTATTTGTGTTTCCATTTGATGTTGTTTGAATATGAGGACGTATATTAATATCTTCTGTTATTTATCTGCTTGTTTGTTTCTCTGTCTGTCTCTGTCTGTCTGTCTGACTGTCTATGTATCGTTTGTGTGTGGGGGGGGAAGGGGGGAGTGCGCGCATTTTTCCAGTAATTAATCTTGTTTTCTAATTTCGCATCGTCTTGCGAGTTTCTTCCTCCTCACCTCTCCCTCCTCGCCCTGGAATCAGTGGCCGATTCATCCCCAGACAACTCTTTGCATTTTTCACTCATGCACGCTCACTTCCTGAGAAATCGGTATGCTTTCATGCTAATTTTATATCGTCAGTGCTTCAAAATTATATATATTTCTTTATGTATATTCATTCATTTCATTTCATTGTTTGTTTATTTGGGATAATTTATTTTTATTTTATTCTATTCGACATATTCTTTTTGAGGAGCACACGTCTTGCCTCACCATTATGTTAAATATCCACGATGTTTACATTTTGTTTCCGTGCCTCGTACGTTACGGTTTTGTTAATGCGTTAAATAACAAAGGGAAAATATATCGCCAAGGTTCAGGCGGACACACGTGGGAGGAAAAGTTGCATATTGAAGGTATTTCTTTATTTCTTCTTCCTACAGAATGGCGGTAGTTTGTATTTTCTCTACTTCATCCAATTTGTCCGCCTGTCCAGTCCCTCCGCTTCCCTTCCACTCCCACCCTACAGGCATTTTCCCTTCCTATTTCTTTTCCTGCATTTTCGAGTCCCCTTCCTCCATGCATTCCCACGTCCAATCCCTCGCGCTTCCGTGTAGTGGAGTGGCGGCGGAGGGCGGCGTCAGGGTGAGTAAGGGAGATGTAGCGGGAGTGGTGCAGTGGTTATGATAAGTTACACCTGGACCACACGCAACCACCTGCCCTCATGACAACTTCCACACTACTACCACTATTTCCACGCTCTTCACTATCAGCCGCTCTACCCAGACCACCACCACCACCACCGCCACCGCCACGCCACCCACACTAATCACCGAGGACACGACAACTGCCTCCCCGCTGCACCGCCACGGACAGTAACACCGCTGCTAACACCAATACAGCGGCGGCCAATGATCGCGGGGTTCACGACTAGTATTGCTGCTACTCCCGTGACATACCGCCCCGCTGCTAATTACGCAACTTCATCATCACTACAGTCACGATTCTGCCCCACCGCAAACACCACCACTACTACCACCACAACCACAACCACTAATCCTCTTCTCATACCACCACCATCACCACCAACTTTCGTACCACCACCATCACCACTACCACCAACAACCCTCTTCTCTTGCCATTATCACAACCACCAGCTACTCTTTTTCCTTTCGTTTCACCACCATCACCACCACTAACTCTTTTTCTCTCGTACCACCACCACCACCACCACCACTATTGCCACTGTCCACCACTCCGCCAGACTATTTTCTTCATTATCTCCTCGGGTTTTGTTTTCCTGAGACCTTTTCAAAACAAACGAAACTGATGTGAATAAACACACTCGAAAAAAAAGAACAGTATATATTTACTCTTCATATCTAAACCTCTGGGGAAAAAATCAACGTAAAAAAATATATATATATCCTTTCTTATCATTCTTTAACACCGAGTTGAGTTATTTCCGAGGATGTGGCTGAGTATCAGTGACAGTTTTATGATGCATTACTGTCCATTACGCATTGGTATTTCTGCTGCGCCTGGAAAAATGTAGATGGCGTTCTAGTACTCCATCATTCCACGTAACGCGAGGATAGGCGTGCATGTACACCGTTAAAGTTACATCGATTAAAGTAACTTGACCATGTTGGAGCGGCCCGGCTTGGCATCTCGACGACCATAATTGTCACCATTCATAACCCACAAGGCTCACCGGCAGCAAAGGGGCTTCGGCGGCGCTCCCATTCCCCACAGAAACAAAGAACAATAACAACCTGCCTGCCTTTCCGGGCGGTTCACACGCGCCCACTAACCTGGACCGCCGAACATTCATTCAACGAGATAGGCTTGGAAGTCCTAATTTGAAGGATGTATTAAATCGTGCGCCATTAGAGGTGGTTATTCCAGAGATTTTCCCCGTGAAATAAGAAGCACTGAAGCTCCTTCCTCACGTGCTCATCTGCTAAGTGTGGATGCAATGCTGCCACAGATAAGGCTGTTTAGCATTGACTGTGGCCACTACTTGTTCCCGTGCACTAAAGTGAATTAATTAACCTTTCTCTCTCTCTCTCTCTCTCTCTCTCTCTCTCTCTCTCTCTCTCTCTCTCTCTCTCTCTCTCTCTCTCTCTCTCTCTCTCTCTCTCTCTGAAGCAGGACATTATTCTGGACAAACATGCTATTCAGTGTTGTACGAGTCAGTGTTGGATAACATGAAACACTTCCATGTTGTACTTTGCAATGACATCTGCTCTGCTTCAGGTGATACTTCCCGTCATACGTGTCACACAGTTTCCCCTCTGGAGCGTGTGGTGACCTCCCTGGTACAGAAACATTTATTACCCATAATTCCCACATCGTGTCAGTGTTGTGACTCTTGCTCTTCGGTGCCATTCGCTGCATTGTTGCTACTCTTTAGGCGTTACTACGTATTCGCTTCCCATGTCCTCGGGTTTCAGTATATACACCAGATTCTTCTATTTTCCTTTATCGATGTCATCATTTTCCAGCCTATACTGATCTTGGCGCTCTGCCTTCCTCTGTCTTGAACTTCTCAGAATGAGCAGTACAACAACACATCGAGAAGAAAATTTTCCTACACTTTCAGTGTTTTTTTTCATGTGAGAGGGGAAAGCTGGCCAAGTGCAAAATAAAACAAAAAAAAGGCCCCATTAGTTGCCATTTTCCTTGTATGTCCGAGAGATTTACCCAAAAAGGGCTAAATAAAAAAAATATGAAGTCAATTCATAGGAATTTGAAAATACAGGACCTGGCAAGGAAATCCAGAGTTTTCAGAGAAATGAATGATTCGGAGTGCTGATTAACTCTTGCATTAGAGAGTTGGACAGAGTAGGGGTGAGAGAAAGAAGAAAGCCTTGAGCGGCGAAGCCTCAGGAGGGGGGTACGCATGCAGTTAGCAAGATCAGATAACAGTTAGCATGAAAACAGTCTGAGAATTCACAACGTGTTTTTTTTCCCATTGTTTTTATCCTCCTTTCATGCTATATGGTAAACGGTATGAAAAAACTCATTTATATGAATGTATAGATGTATGTATATACGTTTGTACGTTTGTATGTATGTACTCATGTGTGGACTTCTATACAGTACATATGTACGTATTCATGTGTATATAATGTTTTTAGCTCACTGGAGAGTGTCCTCGCCCACCATTTGACGGACCCAAGTTTGAATCCAGCTGAGGACGCTGATAGTGGCTCATGGACAGTGGGACAGTGCAGGGTGGTTGGTGTGTTGCTCAGCCCTGGCCATGGCTGGGTGGGTCTCTGTGAGCTGCAAACTTTTGCTGGAAGATAACAGCTGGTGGTCACGAGTAATCAAGACCATGGTGAATTGCACACACACACACACACACACACACACACACGTGCGCGCTCTCACGGTGACGCTGGCGAGAGGTTTTTTGATGGATAAAAGAAGTTAAACAGAATTTCAGAAGTTTGTAATGTAAATTCTACCGTCATAAGATAAGGGGAAAGGGTTCCGTGGATTGTTGGGTGAAATTCTCTTGTTGGAGCCGTTTTACAGTTTACATAGTGTGTCTCTCTGCCTTGCCTTTAAATGAGATGATACTTCCTCACCGTTTTACAGTTTACATAGTGTGTCTCTCTTTCTTTTCGGTGATTTATAATTTTCAGAATTTTTCGTTTGTTATTTTTGTACAATTTGATAGACACCTATTCCCTTTAACATATTCTAGTATTTATAATGCACATTTCAAAAAAAAAAATTACCTCTGAATCATATTTTGAACAATAGTATTTTTTTCCTTTTGTAAAACGCATTCATTTTATATTTTGAATTTTTCTTTGAATTTAAGCTTCCATTCTTTCAAAACGTGCACCAAAGCGCCAGTCCCAGTAAAAATGGCAGGATGAAAGAAAAAAGTGCATGTATTGTGAGTTCGATGAAGTGCAACAGTGTGAGTGCAATGGGCTTTCAGGACACTTTCTGTGCCACAACGGACGCATGTGCACCAGCGTGGCATGGCCGGCGATCCAACAACGCACTCCGGAAACAAACAAATAAAAACATAATACAGAAAGGAAATGTAGTGTGTGTGTGTGTGTGTGTGTGTGTGTGTGTGTGTGTGTGTGTGTGTGTGTGTGTGTGTGTGTGTGTGTGTGTGTGTGTGTTTGTATTGCAATCCCTTAGACACGTATTTTCGTGTTATTTCCAACTTCTCTTTGTCTGTGTCATGATGCAGTGCTCCTCCTCTTCCCAAGATCAAAGATGAATCTCAGACTTCAAGCGTGGCCAAGAAACATAACAACTCCCGCAAGTTGAGAATATTTTGTTGAAGATACTAAAGGAAGATAATTAAATTTGCATTTGCTCCCTGTTTTCGCAAGACGACGGGGATCATTGGCCCCGTGGAGAGCGCCTGCTGGTGGCCCATTGTTAGTGTATAATGAGGGAGTCGTTGATGATGATAAACTGCTGGTCTCGTTTGGAAGACCTCTTCTCCACCCAAAATTACGTGGATTTCATCTAAGTAGAACATCTAATGTGTGTGCGTGTCTGTGTGTGTGTGTGTGTGTGTGTGTGTGTGTGTGTGTGTGTGTGTGTGTGAGAGAGAGAGAGAGAGAGAGAGAGAGAGAGAGAGAGAGAGAGAGAGAGAGAGATTTCAAACATTTAAACATTTATTGATGGTTAAGTATACAAGAAAATAATGGTGAGTAATCATAAACATTATCCAGCTAATATATAAACTTTAATCGTTTCAGGCAGAGAGGGAAGTTATTTCTTGAACGCTACATTTTTTTCTCTCTCTCAACTTAAGCAAAAAAGATAGGAAAATCACATGTTTCCTGTTCTTGGGTACATCTGTTTGTGTTGAGTTTGACGCTGCACGAAGGATGTTGTTGGGAACGTATAGAACTAGGACTCTGTAGCACAACACATTAGAAGAACTAGAATTATTAGAGACACTTATTTTCAGATACAAATATTTTCTTAGTTCTTTCACCTTTTTTTTTAAGTCGAGTTGCCTTTTTTTTTTTACATCGAAAGAATGCAACAAAGAATGATTAATGTGAGTGAAGGAATGTCTAACAGGTGTCATTATAAAGGAGAATTACCATGTACCTTGTGGATTAGCAACTTCTCACTCACGAAGATGGGTGAAAAAAATGACATTCCTTCTGAAAACTCGGTGCACTGATTGAAATGCTCAGAAACCGTCGTGTTTATTAAATTTAGTGGAATTTAATCGTTTTCTGTGCTTCGCGCCAACCTGAATACTGCGGTGTGCCTTTATTTATTCACAGCCACTATATTCTCTCTCTCTCTCTCTCTCTCTCTCTCTCTCTCTCTCTCTCTCTCTCTCTCTCTCTCTGTGTGTGTGTGTGTGTGTGTGTGTGTGTGTGTGCGTCCGTGTGTGTGTGTGTGTGTGTGTGTATGCCTGTGTGCGTGCCTGCCTGTGTGTGTGTAAAATAACAAATAGATTAAATAAACTTAAGCGAAAGGGAATAATGAGAAGCATTTTCCAGCAGCGAAATGATAACACCAACAAAGAGAAAACTACGCATGACTTATTTAGTGTTCCGCTACAAAGCCTGCAAAGCGACGCGGCCATTTTTAACGATGATAATTTGAGACCGCAATTAGATGGGATGATTTATTGTCATAAATATGTAAAGCATTCATAAATATGTCATGCATACATTATCTCCAAATTAGGACCCTATAGATCGAAAATTTGATCATTCCCACATTCACTCCTCCTCCTCCACCTCCTCCACCTCCTCCTCCTCCTCCTCCTCCTCTTCCTCCTCCTCCTCCTCCTCCTATTCATTCTCATTTTCTTCCTCTATCTTTTCTCCTTATTTCATCTTCTCTCCTCCCTTGAGCCTACTCTCCTTCCATCTGTTCGTCCTCTTCCTCTCACTCCTCTTTTCGTCCTCACATTTTTCCTCCATTTTCTCTCCTTACCCCATTTATTATTTCTCCTTTCTTGCTCACTTACTCCTCCTCCTCCTCCTCTTCCTCTTCCTCTTCTTTCTCCTCCTCCTTTCTCCTCCTCCCTGAAGCCTTCTCTCCGTCCAGAACCACCTCACTCATTACTATTCCGCCCCGCTATAAATTTCAAACTCCGTCCATTTCTAAGTTGGCCCACCATAATCTAGTACCTGGTCGGCACGCTTCAAATTGAACTCTGCCCACTTCTGAGACTGAACTCCACCTGTGTTTAAAAAGAGCTCGGGTCCCGGCCACGGCTCTGTTAAGGCCGGTGGGAGTATTATTAGGTCATGCTTTAGTTGGGCTCCTCCTTTGCAATTTTATCAGCTACTGTTTTGCATGTTTCTATGGGATAAAATGGTTCAATGTTGCTAATGTTGTGTGAGCTCCTGTGAACGTCCAAGCAGAGGGGGGAGTGAGAGCAGAGGAGACTAACTGGTACGTGAAATAATGAATGGTAATATCGGTGCTGGAAATATTGATGTACACAGATTGATAGCGGGAATAAATTTTGTAATGTGGTTAAGGGTTAAGAATAGTGGATTGATTTCGTGTTTGTGCGTGTCTGTGTGTGTGTGTGTGTGTGTGTGTGTGTGTGTGTGTGTGTGTGTGTGTGTGTGTGTGTGTGTGTGTGTGGGAGGGGTTAAGCTGTACGGTGTTCATAATGTATCTATATCAACAGCCTCTTTTATAAATCATGTATCCTTTCTTTTATATACTTATGTGTGTGATTCAGTAATGTACCTTAGTGCTGTGATCAGGATGTTGGAGTCTTTCATTAGCGCAACACACAAGGAAAACTAGAATCATTAGAATAATTTACTTTCATAAGTAAATGTATTTTTATTTTATAGTTCCTGTAGTTTTCATTATGATGATTTATTTATCCTTATCTTTGTAGCTGTTCAACTTTCATAATCATGATATTCGTGTCTATTTATATTCTCTATACACGATATGTTTAGTCAATAGGTACCGGTAATGAATAGAGCGTTAATTAATTCATTAATCAGCGCTCATAATATCGATGCGTGATTAAGTGCAATAACGCTGATTAACGCAAAATTATAAATTTGCCATCGTTAAAGGTAGTTGGGGACGGTGATACCTGTCTGCCTTTGTCTTGACATCCTTAGATACGTACCCTGTCTTTCCTTTCTTCCATCACTTCTTCTTTCAATCCTTCCTCCCTTTCATTCCTTCCTCCCTCCCTCTCTCCCTTCCCTCCTTCCTTTTTTTCTCGCTACTTTCCCCTCCCTTCTTTCGTTCCTTCCTCCTTTCCCTCAATTCATCTATTTCCCATTCCTTTCGTCTTTTCTTCTTCTTCCTCCTCCTCCTCCTCCTCCTCTTCCTCCTATTCCTTTTTTTCCACTTTTTCTCTTTCTCCTTATCCTCCTCCTTCTCTTCCTTCCTCTTCTCCTCCTCCTTCTTCTTCCTCTTCTCCTCCTCCTTCCTCTCCTCCTCCTCCTCCTCCTCCTCCTCCTCCTCCTCCTCTTTTCCCTTAGAACTTGAGCCATTAAAAGTGTCGAGACTACTTGGGAAGTAACCAATGGCCGTTTTCTTTCAGTTTTCCAGTGTTTTCGATTCCTTTAATTGTTCTCCTATCAGATTTGTCCCTCCTTCTTCAGATTGTCTCTCCTCCGTACTTGAGGAGGAAAAAGTACAAAGAGGTGCATAATAACTCTTTCTAAAGGTTTACATTTTTTATAGCTAAGTGGAATGATGGGAGAAACTTGGATTCTTAGAACACCTTATCAAAAACATATCAGGTCATCGAGAAGAGCTAAATTTCACTAATAGTCCTGGAATTCTGAGTACGTTGTCAGACACAGGATATCCCACAATTCTCCTCCTGCACATCTTTCCAACACCTTCACAGCGGCAGTGCCAAGTAGTTTAGAGTGTATAGTGGTGGTATCTCTCCCACCGTTGAAATGAAACTCTCTTCCCAAAGATTTGATAGAATTTCAATCATGTACAAATCGCGCTTTTCTCTGCAGCATATCTCCAATTCTGCGCTATGCCTTTATTTTGTCCTTCGGCGCAGCATGTCACGATGTGTTCTGTGTAATTTACTGTAATATAATTGGAGCATTTTGATTCATAAAAAGGAACTTCTCTCTTGGTCCCTCTATGATTTGGAAGATTTTTTAAACAAATATTTTGTAAGATTGTCAACAATGGTAGTTTTGTTTTATCACCAGAAGAACAATGGGAGTTGTTTCTGTTTATCGTCTTATCCAGTGAAAAGATCACTCTGGGTTAATATATATTCTTTATCATCTATGGCTAATCTCACAATACGAGATGTGTGCGAACTGATAAGCATGGCTAAACTCAAATATATCAGCAACTTGCCAAGTGCAGCAGGTCTGATGGTTGGTGTGATCACTTCATCTGTTGTTGGCGCACCCGGAGACTATTGTAGAGATGAAGGGATCTGTGGTACGCTGTCTCATCCCCATTGTTCCCACATGTACTCAACGAAAGTAGTCTGTTATATATATATATATATATATATATATATATATATTAAGATATATATATATATATATATATATATAGAGATATATATATATATATATATATATATATATATATATATATGTTTCATCCAAATGAATTCCATTGAGTGAAGGGCAGGAAGTTCGTCACACAGGTAGTATCGGAAACCACTATCTACTGTAGGTGGGCTACGAGGAGGGGAAAGGAAAAGGAAAGAAATACTTTATAGAGTTTTCACGAGAAAACACTATACTACCTACATTCAGTCTTGGTCGACCCAACTCTGCTTCTCTTTAGAGAGTTTTGTATTCGTAAACTCTTCCGGCGGAGGGAGACTATTCTGGAAGTGTTGTTTTTTTCTTGTTTTCTGTGAGGTGTATTATTTGTTTTCTGCTTTGGGTTTTCCCTTTGTTTGTTTGTTTGTTTGTTTGTGTGTATGTCTGTCTGTCTGTGTGTGTGTGTGTGTGTGTGTGTGTGTGTATACGTGTGTGTGTGTGTGTGTGTGTGTGTGTGTGTGTGTGTGTGTGTACGTGTGCGTGTGTGTGTGTGTGTGTGTGTGTGTGTATGTATGCT
>CM035205.1:28673881-28692701 GCA_020233015.1 Callinectes sapidus | reverse complement strand
AAAGAAGGAGGAGGAAAGGAAAATTAATAAAACACATAAAAGAAGCAAAGCAAGATGAAGGAACTGAAGGAAGGTGTTCAGGAAGGAAACAAAGTAGAAAGACAGGAAGAAAAGAAGAAAAGAAAGAAGGAAGTAAGGAAAGAAGAGGAAGAGGAAAGATATAGAAGAAAAAATAAGATATATCATCATAATACCTCCGGAAAAGAAGAAGATGGAAACAAAAAAGAAGGAAGGAAGAAAGAAAGAAGAGCATTGAGAGAAAAAAATGAAAAAAACGAAAGCAAAACACCGAGAGATGAAATGGAGAAAGGAATAGGATTGAAATGAAGGAATTAAAAAAGAAAGAAATAAAGGAAAGAAAGAAGGAAGGAAGGGAGAGAGAGAGAGAGAGGAAGAAGGTGAATACAGTGATAATGACACCACCCGTTGTGCTGCGGAAGAAGCAACGCGGCCTAACGAGAGAGCAAGAATAGCATACAAGTGTTAAAAGTGTCTCTCAGGATGTGTTAAATATCCAATGTGCGTGTTTAGGTGGCGACAACACATAAAACTTTGCACACCTTGTTCTCGCTCCCCTCCCTCCCTCCCTCCCTCCCTCCCTCCCTCCCTCCCTCCCTCCTCTTCTTCTTCTCCTCCCTCCCTCTTCCCTCCCTCCCTCCCTCCTCTTCTTCTTTTCCTCCCTCTTCCCTCCCTCCCTCCTTCTCTTCTTTTCCTCCCTCCCTCCCTCCGTCTCTTCTTCTTTTCCTCCCTTCCTCCTTATTTCTTTTCTTCTTTTCCTCCCTTCCTCCTTATTTCTCTTCTTCTTTTCCTCCCCCTTCCTCTCTTTTTTTTCTCTTCCTCCCTCCTCCCTCCTTCTTTTCTTCTTTTCCTTCCTTCTTCCTCCTCTTCTTCTCTTCATATCCCTCCTCCCTCCCTCCTTCTTTTCCTTCCTCTCTCCTTCTCTTCTTTTCCTTCCTCCCTCCCTCCTCCTTTTCTTCTTTTCCTCCCTCCTCTCCTCTATTTTTCCCTCTCTTTCCCTTCCTCCCTCCCTCTTTCCCTCTCTCTTCTTCCCTCCCTTTCCTCCTCTTTTCCCCCTTTCATTGTACTTTTCACTCACCCCAGCAACAACCTTCCAATATCTCCCTCTTTCTTATCTCCCCCTCTCTCCCCACTCTTCCTTTTCTCTCTCCCTACCTCTTAACATACTTATTTCCCATCCCTTCCTCTCCCTCTTTTCTTCTTTTCCTCCTCTCATTTTGCACTTTTCCTTCACACCAACAACAATTACAAATACCTCCTTCTTTCTTATTTCCTCCCCTCTCCCCACTTTTTTCTCTCTTACTACATCTTAACGTGAAATTTTCGTAAATATCTACAAGCAAGGGAATAATAATAATAATAATAATAATAATAATAATAATAATAATAATAATAATAATAATAATAATAATAATAATAAAAGATTAGATTAGATTAGAATGATAAGTATTTAAGGAAAGGTTCACCAAATAACAGTCAGAGTAATAAATAAATAAATAAATAAATAACGACAGCAACTTTGTGACAATAATAATGATAACTAAAACAGTAACACAACAACAGCAATAACAACAAAAATAACTGCTACAACAACAACAACAACTTCTACAACTACTACTACTACAACCACAACACCACCAAACACCAAACACCAAACAGCACCACCACTAACTAACCCAGAACTCTCACAACCAATACCACCATTAGATCCATAAGCGTAGATGGCGATAATACAGTATGCAGCAACCAAACTATTCCGCCAGCCAGCTATAATGTGTCTGCCTGCCTGCCTGCCTGCCTGTCTGTCTGTTCGTTGCTGCTAAAACGGATCCCTCACTGCATTATTGACACGGTATATATAAGCACCGGGCGGGCGGGGCAGGGAGGCATCAGCTGGCGTTCACGTGACGGCCAGAATAATGGGTGTAATAATGGCTGTGTTCTTCGCTCGTGCCAAAACAATAAACAAGACACGACTGACGAATGACGCACAGCTCAATGACGGATAACGCACCCCCAACACAGACGAACTGAAGCGACGAAATACCTGATGGCCGCATTTTGTATTAGCTCTGGGAAAAAAAAGATTAAAAAAAGAGGAAAATAAAGGACAGCAGCAGCAGCAGCAGCAGCAGCAGCAGCAGCAGTAGCAGTGGGGATGCCGGCGCCATGGTGAAACAGTGCATATTTGCCGGACGATGATAAATGACATGAGTTCGATGCTGGAAAAATATTTAATAATGATGATGATATGAGAGCTAGAGAGAGAGAGAGAGAGAGAGAGAGAGAGAGAGAGAGAGAGAGAGAGAGAGAGAGAGAGAGAGAGAATGTGGTAGGTTTCAGTGCGGGTGGGTCGGGTCGTTGTTAATGGCATGCAACAATTAGGAACATCAATTTATATGATAATCCGACAAACATGGAAAACATTATTGAAATGGTCGAGGGGAAGAGTGAAGTGTGGTCTGTTTGTAGGACATATAAACTGTGTGTGGGTGGGTGGGTGGGTGGGTGTGTGGGTGGGTGTGGTGATGGAGTTATGCAATCCATGATCTAACCCAAAATGTTCGCCATACTCAAACATGAAAGACCAGCACGGGAGAAAGTTGTCATTGCTGCTGCATTTCTGTCATGCACATAAGATGAAATTGATTGATGATGATGATTGACGAAGGAGAAAAGCGCTCCACGTTCTGAAATCCAGTCATTTTGTAAAGAAAAATAATTCATATCCTTTCTACAAAAAAAAGAAAGGATTACTGGAAGCAGCACTTGTCTCTCGTTCTATGTATGTAAATCTGGAAACATTTGAAACATTGAAACATTTATTCATGGCCTTACAATACATTGGTTTAAGAAACAAAATTGGTACAGTTTAGGCCTGCCTATATATAAGCAGCAGCTTCTGAGGCAATGAAATAAATAAACAGAGAAAAATACTGTCTGTCTTGGCTGGAGAAGGACTTGGGACCGGTATGAAGTCAATTTCAGTATCCAAATCAATCCCGTTCAACAACTGGCTTGTGGCCCTCTAACAACTGTGGTATTTCGCGGTCACAGTTTCTTTTTTTTTTTATTATTATTATTCCTCAAAACTACGAGAGGACAAAATAGATATGTACAATAATCCCTGTATATACATAATAAGGTTGAGTGTTTATACAGACACACCTGTAATAAAACACATAGATGACTTAATTACACGGGAAGTGGACGATGTAGCAGCAACCGTGCAGCCACTCAAGAAAACTGTGCACCTCTGTGTCCTGCAGGAGAGACGTGGACTGACTCACTTGGCCCAGACTTTGCCTTTCATGAAATGTGCGTGCACGAAAAAACATGAGGCAAATGAAACCCCAGGGAAATCACTCAGCCGTACCAAACATTCACAAACCATCAAAGCTGCCGAATGTTGTCAACGTGTACATCTTTATTTATTTTTATCTCTTAATCTTATTGTTTGAGCATTTTATTGTATGTGTGTCAGCGTGTTTTCCAATTATATTAATTAGATGTGTTTGCTTAGCTTTCTTTTATCTTTTTTTCTCTTTGGTTAGGAGTAATATATTTCAATCCAAGTTTGTTTTGTTTAATTTATTGTTTGGAGCAGAATTAGTGGCTATGTATAATTGTATTCGTCTGAATATTTATCTTCCTCAAAAGTGTGTTATTTTGGTCAGAAAATTTATATTTTGGTGCATAAACTCTCTCTCTCTCTCTCTCTCTCTCTCTCTCTCTCTCTCTCTCTCTCTCTCTCTCTCTCTCTCTCTCTCTCTCTCTCTCTCTCTCTCTCTCTCTCTCTCTCTCTCTCCATTTGGTTAATGAAAGAAATTCTAAAATATTACACTGCCTCGAGATAACCAGTAAAACAAAACAAAAATGTGTATGCTTGGTGGGAGTCAAGGTCAAGGCCAGGTCAGTCTGTCCTTCCCCTCCGTGTCTTCATCCCAGAACCAAACAACAGCACGGCATTCCCTTAACTTTCTCACGTCTCCTCTAACCAAACTGTTGTGGAAACGTTTATGCAGTTGTGAGAGAGAGAGAGAGAGAGAGAGAGAGAGAGAGAGAGAGAGAGAGAGAGAGAGAGAGAGAGAGAGAGAGAGAGAGAGAGAGAGAGAGACGAGAGAGAGAGAGAGAGAGAGAGAGAGAGAGAGAGAGAGAGAGAGAGAGAGAGAGAGAGAGAGAGAGAGAGAGAGAGATGTAACCCAGCAATTAGGGAAAGAGACTAGACAAGCCAACAAAACGACAGATAATGAGTCCAATGAAAAACCAAGATGGGAACACACACACACACACACACACACACACACACACACACACACACACACACACACACACACACACACACACAGCGATAGAGGAACAAAGAGATTCGCATACACACAAAAAGAAAAGGGTTGGCACAGATACAGACAGTGATAATTAAAAAAGAGATAGACTTGGTGAATTCAATCGGTCACTGGCTATATCACATTCAGTCATTGTGTCAGTCAGTCCTTCACGGCATCACTGTCAGTCACAATGAACTAATAAATGAAAGACACGTTGATGAATTAACAAACTGCATAACTAGTTGACTGCCCGTCTCGTTGACTGACTGACTGACTGACTGACCGAGTGACTGCCTGACTATCTCCCTGACTACGTGATTAAATAAAACTCATAAAACCGCTGAGTGTGGACGTGAAAATGCCACGCAAAAAGAAAAAAAAGAGAAAAAAACAATTACAGATTAACAGAACAGCACGCCCAGACCAACAAACAAACGGGAAAGAAGCCAAACCGAAATGACATGACAGAAATAGTGTACTGAAATATCGTTGTGTAATGAACTCTGAGTATTTCAAGCTATACTGCATAACCTTTTGTTAGGACGGTGATGTGTGTACCGTGAGAACATGTGAGAGAGAGAGAGAGAGAGAGAGAGAGAGAGAGAGAGAGAGAGAGAGAGAGAGAGATGCCAAGACTGGATCCGGACATAAAAAAGACAGAGAAAGACACATACCACACCATTCCTACGACTTTCTTCCTTATATTTCTCTCCTCCCTCCTCCTCCTCCTCCTCCTACTCCTCCTCCTCCTCCTCCTCCTCCTCCTCCTCCTCCTCCTGTATCCCCAGACCTCTCATAAGAACATAAGAGCGTAAGGAATCTGCAAAAAGGCACCATCTTTTTCCCTAATAACATATCTCATCCTCATCCATAAATCCATCTGGCCGTCGTATGTCCGCCCCTTACACTTTATATCAAATATCAGGTTTTTGCGTCCAGGAAAAGTAAGTGCATAGTATATATATATGTTAATGTGTTTCTTTGCTTTGTGAATATATATATTGCTCCGAACGAATTATATGAGACAGGAATACGGATTTTTTCTTATTCTTTTTTTTTCATATTGCAAGGAAGAGAAAGAAAGAAAAAGAAAAAGGGAAGGAGAAAAAAGGCGAGGTGATAATATGCAGAGAGCTCAAGAGACACACGTTTTCGTCCATATTGCGTGTGTGTGTGTGTGTGTGTGTGTGTGTGTGTGTGTGTGTGTGTGTCTGTGTGTGTGTGTGTGTCTGTGTCTGTGTGTGTGTGTGTTTCACTGATCCACTGTCCCATGTGTCAAGTGTCCAATACGACATAGCGTTTCATCTCAAAAATAAAAGTATTCAAATACTAAAATAATCAGAGCCATACACACACACACACACACACACACACACACACACACACACACACACACACACACACACTCACACGCAAACAAACAACAACAGAATTCTTAAAAAAGTCTGATATATTTGTGTTTTTACATTGAAGTTATCGACTCTGGTTCCCCTCCCACGTAGCTCTAAAGTACCGTACAGTATGAAACTCTGGATAAAGTGAGGGAGATGGGTACGTTACATTCCACTCTATATACACTTACAAGAAAAATGGGACAGGAAGACAACGAACAGTGTAGGGAACGAGTGAATGACATAGTAACTATAATAGAAGGGAAGCTCCAAAATTCCTGTCATTAATAAATTACCATACTCATCACATTATATCTGTTTTACGTCGATTTATCTAGAGCGAAGCTGGCAACAAGTGCACCACATCCTGCCGGGTTGAGGTGTGTCAGGGTTGCAATTGATTCCTATCATTAGTTGATAAGGAAACAGGAACCTGGCCATCAATAAGGTCGTATGCCACACCTCACCTCTGTCCCGCCTGTGTCTGAGTACATTAAGCAGGGGACCGGTAGCGTCCTACTTGGGGCAGAGGGTGTGAGGTAGCAGGTACGCGTGACCACGTCTGCTTAGATGAGATCTTTGAGTTTAAACAGTAGAAATGACGCGCCATTAGCCAGTGTCCACGTGTACAGCTCCCGTAATACACTGAGAGCTGATGGTTGGGTTGGGGTGTCCGTGCAGTGGTCGGTACAATTTAATAAAGAAAATGGTTGCCGCACCTTTGTTTCACTCTTAATTCATGAACGTGAAACAAAGTTCACGTGGTAAAATTTATGTTGTCTAAATAAAACAAAGCGGCCACCGAGAATACCTTTGATTTATGATGTGTTTGCGTAGCATTTTTCTCCTTTTATGCACAAACTTAAAGTTTTTTGGGGGTGTATTTACATGAGGATAAGAAAAGAATATGTGGACCCACAGATTTGTCATAATTCTAAAACATATCTCGTGCTGGAATATTCTTCTCCTCACATTTTTAGATTTGTACTCTTAAAGAAATTATGCAGGTGTGTTTTGTGTCTCAGAGGGAGCGCTGCGCATGCCCCTGTGTGGCTGCAGGCGATTGGCTCAGCCCCGCGAGACGGGATCCAGGCCTTGTTGTGATTTTATGATTGGCTGACAGTGACGAAGAGTCCTAACAGTTATGGCAAGGATTTGCATTGAGAGAGAGAGAGAGAGAGAGAGAGAGAGAGAGAGAGAGAGAGAGAGAGAGAGAGAGAGAGAGAGAGTGAGAATCTACATATACGTATATATATACATTCCACTTTTTTGTGGTACCTGTAATCAGCTTATTGAATTAATGTTTTCATATTTTCATTTTTCAGGTAAGATGATAGAACATGAATAATTCAAAAGAGTTAGTTCACATGATTCAAAGGTAAGTAAATACATTCTCCTATTTTCATCATAGTGATGAAACAAATCATCAAGACTAATATAAGTAAGTGTATCAAAAAATGTTGCCTTAATTGTAGAAATCGTCAGATCAATCTAACCTCGGAAGTTTTTATACTAGCAAGGAAGAAGTCGAGAGAAAATAGACTGATTCTTGAAGATCTTTACCTTCAAACGCTTGGGACTTCCGTGTAAGCATTAGTCTTCAAAGACCGCATAGATGACATGTCACGTTCCCATGCAGGGATGTCTTTCTGACGAATGGGAGTCCTTGTCAAACTGTCTTTTGGATATTGCGAAAACATCCTTGAAAACCACAGCAACTATCGATATGATTTTTACTGCGCCATGTTAAAAGTAATCAAGGTGAGACGCAAAGACCTGTCATAATGTGACAGTGTAGAAATAAGGTAAGAAAGAAATAACTTCGTGTAATGTTTGTATTCATGGAAGTAGAATAGGGAGGAAGAGATTTAGGACTATACTTCTAAATATTTCATTATCTTATTTGTTTTATTATAGACTGTAGTAGAGGTTTCAACAATCTGCGAAGGTATTTCTGTGTTTGTAGTAATATTTCAACTGGAATTCTGTACCATCAATAGGAATAAATATCTTTAGAAACGGTCCAGGAGAGAGAACAAAGCTTTTAAGAATAAGAACCTTAGAGTTGCTGCATAGTGAACATCATCAGTGAAGTTAACCCAAAAGAATGTTCAATGAAGAGGAAGGGATCAGTAGAGAGCCATTAAGGAAAACTGAATTTCCTTAAAAGTTCTTTCGTTGTTAAAATTTGTGAGATTAGAAATGGTTCAAGTAATGTTTGCAAGAAGTAGCAGGAGAGAGAGAGAGAGAGAGAGAGAGAGAGAGAGAGAGAGAGAGAGAGAGAGAGAGAGAGAGAGAGAGAGAGAGAGAGAGAGAGACGTATCGGGTGCACCGTTCAATAAATAGGAATAACATTGATTTCATTTAACAGTGTAATAAGTGCTGACGTCATTAAAATCCTCTTGAATATAACAGAAATGCAACCTTAGGCATTCCTTACTCGCATCTGCTTTTGACCCATTGTAAACCTCCTTAGTCTCCATATTAACCCCTTCAGTACTCGCACACATTCACGCCCCAGATTAGGCACAGTACACGTTTCATTCGCATTATTACTATCCCACCGCCTCCTCCTCCTCCTCCTCCTCCTCCTCCTCCTCCTCCTCCTCCTCCTCCTCCTTTTTCTTCTTTTATTCTTCTTTCTCCTCTTCGTCCTTCTGTTTCATTTTTCTCTTCATATCCGTTTTTATCCTTTCTCTCGCGTTTGAAAAAAATATTTCATACCTCTTTCTTTCAACATATATGGTTTTCTTTTTTCGTTTCTTTCCTTTCAGCTGTAACACGAGTGTGCCGGGGGAAAGAATAGACGAGAAACATTTCTTTCAGCTTTTTCTTGGTTTGCTATCACTTGAGAAGAATAGGGTTATAGATTAGACCCATTCTTTTTCTCAATTAAGTGTTCTTGTGATAAAGCTTATTGTATTTTGTTGTTACCTAGTGGCACTTTACTTTTTCTTAGTGTTCTTATGTCCTTCCTCTTTCCCTCCCCGTCGTCGTGGTCCTTCTCCTCCTCCTCCTCTTCTTCTTCCTCCTCCTCCTCCACCATTGTCAAAGCCATTACTCTTAGAAACATTCTTAGCTAAGCAATATCACTGAACTTGAAATCGCGTCACATATCGCCTCATTCAAACGTGATTCTTTTTTATATGTCTAGAGTGAAAGGCTCCTTAAGAAACTGTATTGACTAGTGAGTGTTATATTGACGTGTGTGTGTGTGTGTGGGGGGGGGGAGGGGCACGCTAGACGAACGATATCACTTGAAGTTGTTTTCATTTTTATTATTATTGATGATTTTGGATAGAGTCAAAGTTATTGGAATCTCGTTACAAAGTTATTGGAATTTCGTTACATATACACACTTTTAGAATGTTATGTGTATGTGCATGTATGTAGTTATGCATGTATGAATGTATATATCTGGTCGCTTGCGTTTCCACAGCAACTGCAATGTTTTTTTGTTGTTGTTTGTTTGTTTGTTATGTGTCCTCCCCCCCCCCTTCCCGCCCTGCCTTGCCATTCTGCTCGGCTATGCGCTGTGACTGTGTTCGGCACTTCTCGGGTTTCCTTCCTTCCAATCCTTCACTCTTGAAAGTGGATTTATTTTTCGTTACACCCAAGTTTTTCGCATCCCTTTTTCGACAGTCCCCGCATCTGGCCTGGACCTTGAATCCAGCTGCTGGGGCGGGCACCTGTCTGGCCGAGGGACGGCCTGCCATTGACGGCTGCAGATTCCACCTCCGAATACACTGAGTGAATTTCTTAAGTTCAGAGGACGCACGAAAGATTGCCTTCTTCAGTCATGATTTTTACGCCTTTTGTGGATATGTGTGTATGTCGCATTTGAAGGAAAGTTAATTAACACAGTCATCTCTTTTGCCAGTGCCAGAGAATCATATTGTTGGCGTGAATTATGGAAATCAGGTGTCATTGATCTTCTCTAACTCGCTGCACCTACCGCCCTCCTGCATACGCCTCGCTGTCCGCCAAACTCACCCTCCTTCACTCTCATAACCCGCCGCCTCCCCCACCTCTGTGACGCACTATTTCATTTATTACTCTTATGACTTCTTTCCTTTTTTTTCAGGCTGACGATGTGTTTCTGTTTTTTGGAAATGGCAGTGAATATTTACTTTTTATCATTATCGTTATTATTGTCATTATTATCATCGTTATTGTCATTATTATTATCGTTATTGTGTTATTATTTTCATTATTATTATTATTATCATTGTTGTCATCGTTATTGTTATCATTATTGTTATCATTTTGTTATCGCTGTTATCACCATTATCATCGTTCTTAGTAGTAATAGTGGCGGTGGTGGTGGTGGCACTAGTTTATCAAAAGTGTTACTTTCAGCATGATTCTCATAAATAGCATGGCACAAAAAAAAGACATATTAATTCCCTTGAATGCATAGCTCAGGGAAGAGAGTGTGCAAACATAAGCATTTGAAGTAGATACATAAAAATCTTGCAGAGTAGTAATTTCAAAATCAGGAACTCTTCCTTCCAAGATAATGCAAATAACAAATTAATAAGAAAAATTACCAAAGGGTGAAAAGGAGTATATACCAGATGTGATTCATTCAGACCTATGAGTAACAGCATTCGGTAACAATAGATGAATTGAAGTCAAGAAGCTGTAGGAAAGTAAAATGCAGAATAGCACTACATATTATCAATGATAAAAAGGTCACCAAGAGTGAAGGGACTCCTCGGTGATCACGACAGTACGAGTACATAACGTAGTGGTTTAGAACTTTCATAGCATGAAAATGATATAATATGAATCAATCTAGACAATAATTTATTCATATTATGTGTAAATTGTTGTCTAGACTTTGTCTCTCTAGAAGTAAAGAACAATTGATTTCTGTACTATTCTTCATTCGCCTTGCCAATGGTTACGTTAGAATCAGCGATGCCAAATTCTGTTTTGCAATACACTTTGGCTTAAACCAGTGTGTCACCTAACTTGGTCTTCCCTCGTGAGAAGCTCGACAGTTGTATCCATACCAGGAAAGTCTTATGTTTACTCGATATTCGCTTCGTCGTTCGAGTTCCTTTTTTGTTAGCCTATCAGGTTTTGGGTTACAGGTGACAGTGGGTGTCACTGCTGTGCGAATAAGTGACTGTCTCCTCCAACTTCATCTCCACAGAATGGAAGTCAGGGTTTCTTCCACACACTGGCCCTGACAATAATCGAGGATAGTTAAAATAAAGAAATAAAGAAACAATGAAGTTAAAAATATTTGGTCTGCTTATCTTGAAAGGATTCCATTCACCACCAGCTTGGAATTCAACATCTTGCGTTAAAGTAGTTCGTACCCATAGACACGTACACAGAAGTAACGAAAAACAAAGGAAATCAATGGTGAATACCTGAAAAGTTCACGAGGAGTTGCCAGTTGCTTTGATATCAAGATGAACTCAAATGAAATGTAACAAGAATTGGTTTCAACTTGTCACTTCGTATGTGAATGGTGGGAGGAAGAAAACACACAATAATGATGCTGTAGTGGTGGCCTTGTTGACTACCACAGCCACCAGCATTACCCAGATCATGGAAGGGATGAGGCAAGTCCGCCGTGTGTCTCGTAAATGAAAGAAAGCGTGAACACTGATGAAATATTTTTGTGTTGGGAGTGCGCAGTGCGAGCATTCATATCCACAATGGGTAATTGGTTTCATGCGATATAAAGGAAATAATAATAATACTGGGTTTTATTTCAGTTTTTTCCAACTGATGAGGTTTATTTCTAATAAGGAAGGTAATTATCATAATGATTGTGAATCCGAACGCTGAAAATTAGCAGAAATGTATACTGATGATCAGAGTAATGGTAGCCTTAGTGTGTGTGTGTGTGTGTGTGTGTGTGTGTGTGTGTGTGTGTGTGTGTGTGTATGCATAAGATGTTCATTTCTCTAGTGTATGCTGCTGTCTTTCCGTTCCCCTTCCCTGGACCATTAATAATTCTTGCTAACTTGCTTGGTCGCTGCTCCACTGCTCATCGGGACAGTGTCTGTGAGAAAGGAGGCATCATCTCCAGCATACGTTTACATCAAACCATCTGCCACCTGTCCACCATGTAATGTGTATCAACCTCTCAGTGACAATGGCCACTCACTCCCTACACTGCCCGCATGATTTTTTCTCATAATATTCGTCAGCCATTACCATTATCATCCATAGGATTAAAAATACCATAAGTGGTTTCAAAGAAGTGGCGTCAACACCAATGCAAAACTGATCTTAGCATCAAGAGCAACTACCACCAACATCAATATTTCTAACAACATTTACAAGAAAGGATTTTTTCTCAGAAAGTGACCATTTTCAAGAGTGATACACTCGACAAAAAAGAGATGTTAACTACTGCTGCTGCTGCTGCTGCTGCTGCTGCTGCTGCTGCTGCTGCTGGTTGTTGTTGCTACAGGTGGTGCTAGTTGTTGTTGTTGTTGTTGCTGCTACTGGTAATGGTGCTGCTGTTGTTGCTGTCGCCGCTACCACCACGCCCACAGCCAGCGGCACCAACACCACCAAATCGTGTTAGCTACGTTATCACTAATATTGGGAAATCAAAAATAGAAAAAGCGAAATGGAATATTATTCTATAAATGGTTTATGGCATGTTCATAACGCATGGAATGGAAATCTATTTCCCATTGTATGATACTTTTGATGCAGATTTAATATGACCAACAAAAACAATTTCACCCCTTGAAAGGCAATCTGAAACAGCCGACCGGCAGTGGCACCAGTTAAAAAGTATACATGAAAAAATCATATAAAGTCAGGAAACAACAACGTAACATTTGATTCATGCCTGCGTCACATTACACTACATGGTAATGACGGCACACACACACACACACACACACACACACACACACACACACACACACACACACACACTCACACACACTCACACACACATTATGCACAAAGTTATATCAAGCTCACTAATTCATGTCTGGGTCCCACGTTCCGCGTTCCTTTTTTCGCATTACTCCTCCTCCTCCTCCTCCTCCTCCTCCTCCTCCTCCTCATCGAGAACATCACGGTCATCCTTGCAGTCTTCACTCACGTACATTTCCTTAACTCCCGTCACCCCGTCCTTCCCGTGTTGCGACTTAATCTTCATTCACTTCAATCACCTTAACACACTCCCTCATCCCGCCTTCCCTGACTGTGGCCTGGCTGCACCTCACCACCCCCTTCACCTCACGCCACCCGCAGCAAGGCACTCTTCTGACACCCCCGACAAGGCCCCCTGATTGTCTCCCCACGCACCAATTCTGTCCCGTGAGCTCATGTCCATTAATAGCACACTTCTTCACCACCTTGCATTTGTTCTCCTCCTCTCGCCGCCCTGACATCCTTTCCGTATATAAGCGTTCCTGCATCACCGCCGAGAACCGAAGCACAGGCGGGACGCTGCTGCCATGAGTACTACTAGCCTCGCCACTTTAGCCTAGCCGCCCCAGTGTCACGAGGGTGGGTCATCTGGGCCTCGCTGTCCGCCGCTCCACTCCCGTCACCCGCATCATTCTCCCCGCGCGATTCACTGCACCTAGATCCCCTTTTGACCTTCACCACCATCGGAGCATCACCTTTAATTATAAATACGGTCAGAGAGAGAGAGAGAGAGAGAGAGAGAGAGAGAGAGAGAGGGGGGGGAGAGACAAGGGGAGGGGGTGGAAAGTAAGCAGGAAGACGGACAGCCAGACAACCAGACTACCAGACAGAAAGCTTGACAAAGACAGATACAGACAGACACAGATGCGGACAGCCTGAGATGCAGCACACTGGCTAGACTCCTTTCACGTGTTTGTTGGTGTGTGATTCTAATCCATACTCTTTGCCAGGGATCACTGCCTCCACGCGCTTGACTTCGGTTCATTTCTCACTACAACAGACATGCATGAACTGGGCAATCTTGTTACTTTGGTTTTGTATGAATTCTTATACAGATACATACGTATATATATATAAATTTTTCCTTTGGTGTTTTTGTTGTCAGACTCAACCCATGTTTTCCTCCTTGTCGATGTAATATGACTATCGCTTTGAAGCTTCATCCCTCCAAGTCCATGATCCGTGCCGAACCTCCGTCTTCCCGGCACCTGCGTTATTGGGAGGTCTTGTGTCGGATTCTGTTTTATCCGCGACAAGCAGGGCGGGATAGTGGGACAGATGTATTGAGCATCAAGACACAGAAAAGATGGAGAGCGAGAACAAGATGAAAGTAAAAATATTTCACGCGATCCATGGGATGTGAGTGAGATGGTAACATGAAAATTACAACGACCATTTGTACAGGTGTAATACTTAGATCAAATTCTCTGTCACACAAAGAGATGAGTGCAAATGGTAAAAATATGAGGAAACATTGACTGAGTGACACTTCCCTGCATCTTGCGTTCTGACCAACAAAACGTTTGATATTTTTTTTCATTATAGAAGTTAGGAATCCTTTTGATTATCACAGGAACTGCTGATTAACAACAGTGAAAGTCTTCTCCTCCTTACCCCTGAGTAAAGTGTGATGCGTCCTTCAACAGATTATCCTCACCAACTGTTCGCGCTGAGTACAGAACACAGCAGAATCTTAACGAAAAGAACTACCGAATTACTACTGTAAACGATGTCATTCTTTGTGACTGTTTGCATATGAAGCCACATTATTCTGGATGTACATTCAGTGTATGGCAAAACTGTTTCCTTCATTTATCCACACCGAAAAATAGAAAAGTGGAAGGTTGTCTCTTAGTTTTCGCAGTGTTTAATAAAAGAATAACAAAGAAAACTATACGTTCAGTGGAGTACGAACGACGTAGAACGAACACACACACACACACACACACACACACACACACACACACACACACACACACACACACACACACACACACACACACACACACACACACACTGTAGCTACACCCATAACACCTTGGCAGGCAGATAGGCGGCCACACTTGACCTTTCGCACCGTGTGTATACTGATGGTAACTTTCTCAGGGCTGCGTGCAAGCACTCTAACTTGGTAATTCTTTAATGCATCCCGCAGCGACGCTCTTCAACTCGCACACCGGCACTCACCTCAATAGAATGGGCGAGACACACTCCCTCCCTCACTCACAGTATTCAGATTACTACTGAAACAATCGCCAGTGTTTGCATAACTGTGGTGAGTTAGTGTCCACATCACGATGCACCGCAGGGAGTTATTTTTTCCCCTTTTCTTTTCTTTTCGAGTGTTTTTTGTACGTATAGTTGTTGATGTTTAGTTGTGATACCTGCTGTTATTTACCATTTGTCACGATTTTTTCCTTTTATCAGATTTTTTGCCATTATATACATGAATATACATGAATTGAGTTAACTTCCTAGTAGAATCGTCCTTCGTTGCTATTTAGAGTACCGTCAGAAAAATAATACATAAGAAAGTGTTTACGTGGACACACACACACACACACACACACACACACACACACACACACACACACACACACACACACACACACACACACACACACAGAGAGAGAGAGAGAGAGAGAGAGAGAGAGAGAGAGAGAGAGAGGGAGAGAGAGAGAGAGAGAGAGAGAGAGAGGAAGGAGGGGATTGACTATTTTAGACACTGTAATTCAAAAATGTAAATAAAGTTGGGCGAGGTGATTATGACTAAAACTTGGACGGTAAAACTTTGAAATTGTAAATGTTGATGTGTTTTCTTCTCTATCTCCACCCTCCTAATCTCTCAGTCTTCGACAGTGGTATTGCCATTCTCATTTTGTTAAGTGAACGAAGTCTTTTTTTTCTTTTCCTTTCTACAAAATAAAGATAATTGCAATCATTTGGTCCATTAATAGTGCACTTTTGTATAGCCAGAGAAACATTACCGGAACAATTTCCCCTTTCAAATGCAATAATAAGCCTTTAGAAATAACAATTTTTGCAGCATTGAAAGCATTGATAATCTTATTTGATCCTATTTTTGAAAATAATTCACCTATTGAAACATTCATGCAACGCACGCACACACACACACACACACACACACACACACACACACACACACACACACACACACACACACACACACGCACACACACACACACACATCGCCCGTAACTAACAAACATACAGTATTGCTGTTGCTAATTCTCTCTCTCTCTCTCTCTCTCTCTCTCTCTCTCTCTCTCTCTCTCTCTCTCTCTCTCTCTCTCTCTCTCTCTCTCTCTCTCTCTCTCACTTCTAATTTTTCCCTATCATATATTGAGATGGGTGAGAAGGGACAACCAGTCAATACTCTCTCATACCTCAATAACCTCCAAAGTACAACCGATCTCTTATGCTTGAGGAAGGTTGGTGACACGCATATATAACCCTCACGTCTCTGAAATAATCACCGTTAATGGAAACTGAACTGATGCATTATTCTAGGCAACGGAAATTATTATATATGTTTTTTTCTCTCAATTAGCACAAGCGTAATGACAGAAACACCTACACAGCAGCGGGTGTAAATACTGTACAGGATTGACAGGACAAAATAGGGAAACAGGGTTATGGTGGCGTGGAGGTGTTCAATACGCAAGAGACGCAGCACTATTTAATTCCGCTCAACACACACAGCCAGCAGGGGCCAGCGAGTGTGACAGGAGGGTCGTAAAAAGTCAAAAATGTCACAAATCTTCGTAAAAAAAAAAGAGGTTATTTCGTCGAATACTCTATCTTATATGTATACAAAAAAAAGAGAGATAAAGTCCTATTGAGTGTTGATTTTAGTGGATAACAATGTGGATGTTCCGTGAAAAATGGTGTATTTGTAAGAATCATGCAACCTTCCTTCTTTCCAATATCCCCATAATGAAAAAAGCGAAATTTTGCATATCTTTGAATTAATGATGCGTTACGTTTTAATTGGAATGTTTTCGCTTCCTTTTTTAACAATTCTCTCTCTCTCTCTCTCTCTCTCTCTCTCTCTCTCTCTCTCTCTCTCTCTCTCTCTCTCTCTCTCTCCCCCCCCCCCCCCCAATACCCCTCGTCCATTTTCACTTTTGTCCTTCCCTCTACATCTTCTCCCACAGGTATTCTGAAATGGAATTACCGTTATTTCTCTTGCAAATGGGAATAGGAACTTTAATGTCTATCTCACTAATCGTTGTCTTCTTCTTTCCATACAATATTTTCTAACCCAATAACGCTCCAACACTCACTGCTTCTACCTTTTCTTTTTTTTAATTTTTCTTTTCTTCTTTTCCTTTTCGTTCTCTGGGCCCAACGCCAGCCATTCCCCGGGGTCTCTTTATCAATAAATGGATACACCTTTCAGCCCACCGGGGGACTCACAGCTCTCCCTCCCTCCCTCCCTCCCTCTCTCACTCCCTCACCAAACCAAATTATCGCTCAATGCCCAAATCACCTACCGAATGCTTTTTACTTTTATAGAGTTTTTTTTCTTTTCTTTTTCTTTTCTTCCGGCCCCACTTTTTCGTCTTCACTTTTTTTTCCTTTCCTCTCTAATGTTATAAGGTTATTAGATTTTCTTGCCAATTTGAATCTCTCTCTCTCTCTCTCTCTCTCTCTCTCTCTCTCTCTCTCTCTCTCTCTCTCTCTCTCTCTCTCTCTCTCTCTCTCTCTCTCTCTCTCAGATATATTGTGCGAAAATGAAGGGATTAGTTCACCTGCTACACATGACATAGGATTTTTCATTAGCCACTTGACGCTTTCGGTTTTAAGTAGTAGTAGTTTCTTATGCTGTATGCTGTGTGTGGCGGAGAATCTTATTTTGAATGCCGTCGCTTTTGAAGGATGTAACTATGGCATACTTACTGGGAAGCATAGGCGTGCACAAGTTCACCAGTGCGGCTACTGTATACTGGTGCCTTACGTATATTCTCTTATGTGGCTTCAGAATGCCCCTGACCTCTCTGCTTGTCTTGTGCTGCTACTCCCCTGTTCTCTCAGCTGTGAAGGAAGCTGTATATCTTCCTTGCTCATCTGTGATATGTTTTCTTCCCTCTCATTCCCGTTGAAAGATAGTAAGTTTCGATGCTTGTTTCTGTCAGGAGGAATTGCAGAACCTGTTGCTTCTCCGAATCTTATCAGTCTTGCAAGATATAAAATTTGTCTTTTTGTTTATTCAATGTGCAAATTTTAGTAAAAGGTGAAATCAGTACTGAATAGCATTTTCTGAAACCAGAGAGCATATAATATCACACCGACAAACGCCCACCCCCTGCTCCTTTCTTTTGTCTGCCATCCATAGCAAATCACGTGTGTTTTGCTGAGAGGGAAAGTGGCTGTAGTAATGTCAACAGGTTGTGTGTTTAAACGCATGTGTTTCCAGACACTTGAGCAGGAAGGATTAGTCCAGTTAAGTACATACACTTGATCAGGGAGAAGTGCACGATTATTTTACTCAGTGTCAGAGTGCACAAATCGTAACATTACATTGGCTATCATTTATTAAGTTAGAATGTTTCATTTAACAGAATGTAGGTTGTAAAATTAGTTCACTTACATCATATGACTAGATTAATTGGCATGTACAACTTGTTCTAGATCGCTTTCTGGGTCAACCTTTTACGTGGAATATTGCAAACGAAGCCAAACTTTACGAAACAGGTTGTTTTTCTTATCCATGATGCAGAAATGAATGCAAGATTGTCATTACCTGAATACTGCATAGAAAATTTTTGTTATTTTATTTCTCCCTCTCCTTCGTCTCACATAATGCAATGTGACAGCAGAATTCTTAGAAACTGAGATGATACATGCAATCCTACACTTTTATGATAAAATTTATTTTATTCTCTCTCTCTCTCTCTCTCTCTCTCTCTCTCTCTCTCTCTCTCTCTCTCTCTCTCTCTCTCTCTCTCTCTCTCTCTCTCTCTCTCTCATTTGTGTATCGATCACCTTGCTTGATAGCTCAATAAGCCCTTTATCGTAAATTTTCTCATTTGGCAAAGTAATTCTTTTAGTTTATATATATATATATATATATATATATATATATATATATATATATATATATATATATATATATATATATATATATATATATATATA
>CM035205.1:28645544-28665544 GCA_020233015.1 Callinectes sapidus | reverse complement strand
ACATTTCGTTGTCTTGTCCCTTACATTTAAGAGACTCTTGCTCAAGTTTTTTTTTAGTTTAGTTTTCAAGGATGTCTTCAAGATTCTATAAGGTTAAATCAAAACCGACAGAAAAATGCACATGAGAACACTATCAATGTGTGGTCTTTAAAAATGGTCTTTATAGAAGAGGTTAAATGACGTTCATCTTATTTAATGTATTCCACATACAAAAAAGTCGCAGTTCCATACTGATCTGCAACAGTAGTACATCTCATAAACGTTTTCTGTAATGCAAGACTTAATCCGGTAATCCCAATCATTCATTCCTTTCTCTGGTAAACTCTGGAACTAATAATAATAGTGGGCTTTTTTTTATTTTCATTGTCTTATTCCCCTTGGCCAGCTTCCCCTTCATAAATAGAAAATATATTACTGTGTACATATAACTGTATGTACAACTGGCGTCCTTTCCTTGCCTCTGTTCGTGGCGTTAGAGATAATGACGAACCCAGGTATAATCATGTGGTTGGATGGATTTTAGTGGTGGGGGAGGCAGCGTTGATAGAGGAGAAGCAATGAAGATGTTAGAGAGAAAGGAACCGTCCCTCATCTCCCTCCCAGACAATGCCGTGACAGCCAATATATGTTCTGTCCCCGCCATCCACAATGAGCAGAAGGCGTAATCACTGGGGAGTTTATGAGACCCCACTTGCTTCCTTCCCTTCACAATACAGAGCTTGCCATTATTATTTCGTCGCGGTGACATAAAGATTAAAACGGGGAGAATAATGTACTTCTTGTCCTCCATGTCTGCCTCCAATGAAATAGAGAAATCAGTATTGAAAAGCAGTTTTTTATTTATTTTTTTTTTCTGGTTCTCTTTTTGAATAGTTGAGTTTGTGTGGAAGCATTATGTACTGAATATTTTTGCGAATGAGTCCGTTCATGCAGTTTATCGCTTTACATTTGCGTGGGACTCTGAACGCAAAATACAACTTTAAATATTTAGATAAATGTAAAACACCGCACGGCGATTAATACTCGATGTCCCCCAGCAATATTTTAGCTCCAAACGTTGTCACAAGTTTTAAAAAAGGGAGTCTTGTAACGCGGAATTCTTGTAACCTAAAAATCGCTTAATGTAAAATACACTCAAAACTTTGCCACTCCCATAACTCTCAATGACTTCTTGCGAGTTTCTCTTCTTCACAGGCATTTTATCATACGTTTCTTCGATAATGTTTACGATATTTGTGTGCGTGTGTGCGTGTGCGTGTGTGTGTGTGTGTGTGTGCGTGTGTCGTGCCTCGAGGTAAAAGCAGAATTATATTGTATTGTGTAGGTTAACTATTATTTCATGTTGTATTTGAAACCTATCCCATATTCGTCCCGTAGTAAAAGTGATTTTATTTTCTTTTTTTTCATTTTTGTGTGCATTTAACATTATTCTTTCTAACAGTATTGTAATCATTATTTTTCTATTATTTCGTTCCTCATCTTCTATTTTTCATATTAATAAGGTATTGAATTTTATGTTACCTTTCCACACACCTTACAGGAAATAATGCTCTCTCTTCAGTCTTAAGAAATGCAAAGGAATTGTGCCTAATGAACCAGTGCCTTCGTATTCTTACTCATGAACATTTTCTGGACATTTTTTCCCGTTTCAGGCTATTACTTACCAGATTCAGAGCCAAAATTATAGTGCTGTCGCTTTCCTTGTACTTTAAATTCCATTTTTTTTTTCCAACAGGTAAATTACGTATACAGTTTATAATCATGAGGATGAAAACTGTCTGGGTTTGCTAGATCTGCTTCACCTTTGTCGTTTTTGCTATTATTTCTCTTATTTTGTTAGTTTTCAATGGGGTTGCCGGCTTGATTTTGGTTATCGATTGTTATTTTCAGAATGCATCGTTGAGAGTAGTAGCTGGTAGAGGATGAATATGTGATTGGAATGTAAGGTACCTAATCACTTTTCCCCCCTGAGGCCGTGACCACGAGTTTATGGAGCGTTGTGTGCCTGATCATTGTTTAAAGGTGATCCCTTGTTCGCTATCTAGTATCAAACGCCACCTCACATTACTAGTAGATCATCCCTACAGTAGTCATACTTAACAACTCAACCTTTCATCCATACCTTCGCCCTGCATCTTTCAAAGCGCCCATAAGCTTATTTTGCATCACCTTCACTATATAAACTCCTTTCAGATGTTGACTTTTATCATCATTTACTGCAGTACTGGTATATGGATCGGAAGAACTCTTTTCATCCCACTCTTTTGATTAACTCTAATTTAGCATTTTGTTACATATTACTATGATATATAAAACAGGTTACTGCCTATAATTTCATCACCCATTATCTGTGCATCCATTCTGAGTGACTAGCAACTATTTCTTTATCTTCCCCCTTAAATAGCAAATATTTAACCGATACGAATGACTCCTCCCTTCACTGGCGCTCCTTCCTCATGCATTACACTGTTTGAGAATCACTGTGAGTCTCAAGTTGATCTCCATAGTAACATACAAACACAAAAGTAACCTGCTAGAAACCATCAGGCTGACACGTGGCGGTCCATGTAATACCTGTTTAATCTTCTTTTAAGCATCCTACTGACTGAATACTAACAAACTTATTGCTAACACTTACCACTAACAACAAACTGATTACTAAGTCCGTTCCATTCGTGTACCATTATGTTTAAGATCAGATTCCTTCCCCATCTCTTTCTTATTAAGTCTAGATTTTTCAAGCTGGTTCTATCCCCGTTACTGATTCTAAGAATAATTGTTATGTCCCCTTTGTTATGATTCCTATATTGCTCAAGGACTTCTATTCTTCCTATAGTGTTGGGATTAGAACTGTATAGCATGATAAAGATGAGGTCTGAACAACGACAAATATAACTTTTGGTATCTGCTTTTAACACTCTTAAAGATGCATTCTATAGTACACTATTTTTTCTTACTTCTAGTCTCGATGCAGTGTTTTCTTAGACAGAGATCGGGGTTATTTACAAAACTCTTAAATCTTTTTCATATTCTGAATCTACCAGAGGTTAGTGATTTATTGTTTACTTTGACTGTGTGGGTTGCCTCTACCTACGCTAAAAACTTTGCATTTGTTGATATTAAACTGCTTTTAACATTTACATGTCCATTTGTTCATCCTATTCAAAGTGTGCCTACAAGGTGATGGCATCCGAATCTGACCCAAGTAACTTAGTTATCAGAATGATTTGATATTGGTGGATATTCAACTCAATGTTTTTGTTGCCTTTTTTAATGTTCCTGGGATGTTTTTTTTACCCATAAAGCACATTTTTTATGGCTTATTGTTTGGTGAAAGGGAATCAGGTCGCTTTCCATCACATTACAGGAATTCGGTGCGTCAGACAGCAGACAATGATACTCCATATGCACCTCTCTCTGTCCTCTTTGTTAACCATTGGATGATTCTGGCTCCTCCAGCTGTCTGTTCCGCTCGCCATGTGTTTCCAAGCCAATGGTGACGGACATTATTCTAAAAATCTATTATTGGTTAAGGTTCATTATCTGTAGTTTTCACGTTATAATGATAAAACAGTGAAATCTTTTCTTCGTTAATATGAAATAAACTTTTTCATTTTTTTCTAGATAATGAATACTATAAAGTTGACTCAACGTTTTTAGTAATTACGCTAGTGTGGGAATACACGAGCGTAATTTTGCTGCTCTAACGAGAGAGAGAGAGAGAGAGAGAGAGAGAGAGAGAGAGAGAGAGAGAGAGAGAGAGAGAGAGAGAGAGAGAGAGAGACCTGTAGGAAATTCAGTTCGGAAATTTTGGTACTTGTTGTTTTCAATTTCTAAATGTGATTTTTGTACTTCTTGCTAGTAACTAATTGATGATAGAATGTTAGAAAGTGCATACACGTTTTTTTTTTATTTAGAACTACACAAAATAAAATCTGGAAATATTAATTATAATTTAATTAATGAAACAGAATAATTAGATAAACAAACTAAATAATGGAGCTGTAACATCAATTATCTCATCTAACCTTATCTTCCCTTGCATTGTAAGCATTGCTGCTGCTGCTGCTGCTGCTGCTGCTGTGTGAAACATTGCGACATGGTCTGTGCTTATTTCCGGCCTTTTTTCTCTCTTTTTTTCAAATTAACTCTCTCGTCTGTTTCTTTTTTTCTCACTCTCTCTCTGTCTCGTTTTTCTTCTTCTCAGTTATCACTTTTGATTACTTCTTCCGGTTGTGTGTTTGACAGACTCAACATTAATTTTGCTTCCTGATATGTAATGCAAAAAAGTGGAGGACTTGTCTATTGATGAAGAACAAAACCGTAAAAAGACGAACGAGAATGTTGTTTGTGACGAGAATGTATTACTAGCGCAAAAAAAAAGAAAAAAAATGGATTCTAATTACTGAACGATCCCTTAACTCTTACACTTGTATGTTAGGAATCACTTTTTTAAATATCCATTGCTTTATTTCGATTATTTTTAAAGCGGGTTTCAGTGGATTTTATTGGGGTTTTAAAAAGTACTTTTATAACTGTAGTGACATATGAACAAGGAGTGTGTATCATCAGTGGGAAAAAAAACACTAATGAAAACCCTACAGGTCGTCTTTGCGGCCTTTGAAAATAGTTCATCTGAGAGAAGAGAGCGATTAACACCACTTGTCCGGATGTTGTTCTGTTATTCCTTCTCTCACCGCAAGAGGAAGGGTATGTGAGATGTGACAGGCAGATAGCATGCTGGAGAGAAGTGGTCATAGAAAGGAAGGAAGGACAGGGATTTCTTGTGTAAGTAATGACAGCTTCTTGGGGAGGTTTTCCTGGGCGTCAAGGTCACGGGTATAGCGGCGTTTACAGTCAACTTTACCCTCACATCCTCATTCAGACACTCCCTGACCATACTCGTACTAGTCTTCACACCACTAACACTTAACTTGACTGATCATCTCTATGGGCTTTAGAATTAGTACTACGTGTGAGAGAATGAGGCGTTTCAGAATGCAGTGTGGTATCTCTTTATCACATGTGTCGCTGTCTACCCTTGTGGCGCATTCTCCTTATTCATCTTACTTGTGCACGCAGCCCTTCCCTGTGGCTCCTTTACCAGCACTTGAGGCCGCTTCAAACTTCTCTGTTCTGCCTTACTACGAGTGTCAGGCGGTGCAGTGTTACAGTAATGTTTGCGGTAATCTTGCAGTAAGAATGAGTTATAAAGTTATCTTTTATAAATAAAAGGTTTAAATGAAGCTAACATGATTTGCAGCTTTTCTTAAAGAACCATGAAATAGATAATTTTACCATCTCACATTTCCAACGACAAAACTTTCCTCCGTGTCTGCTACATTCACATTAAGCGGAACACACACCGAACCCCACGGCGGCTTGGGACTTGTACCGTCCCGAGCGGTTTGATTT
Source organism: Callinectes sapidus (assembly GCA_020233015.1). Classification (NCBI taxonomy): domain Eukaryota; kingdom Metazoa; phylum Arthropoda; class Malacostraca; order Decapoda; family Portunidae; genus Callinectes; species Callinectes sapidus. The sequence goes on along the minus strand of CM035205.1, from coordinate 28,660,129 downwards.
CTTTCCATTCTGTATTTCTTTTTTTTTTTTTTTTTTTTTCCTTCTTTTTTGTGAGTGGAGTTTTGCAGAAGGGAGGGCAAAGCGCATGATTATTCTTTGTTCAGGAAAAAATGTATTTTATTTATTTAGTTTATTCAGCTTTGCGGTTGTGGGATTAGAATTTTTTAGCTTATTTCCGTTCCACATGAGTTGTGAATGATAACACATAATTATATACTAAAAACAATGCAGAATTTACCTGGATTTTCGTCCAACATTTAATGATGGTAAACCATGAAGCGGATAATTATTACTTCGTTTTCTTTTTTTCTCCTTTCTTTTTTTACTTGACAAACATAATGAGATACTCTACATCGCAGTGTTGCCACAAGGTTTTCAAGGAAGGCTGAACTGTGAAGTAGAAAGCGTGAGTGGGACGAGAACAACAACAGCAACACAGATAGATCCCTGTTCACAAGTGTCGACGTATTTATTACCTCGACCATTTTTAACATGTTTTGATTCAATACATCCAAAGGAATTTCCCATGAATGTTAAGGTACTTCAACAAAAACTGTACACTATTAGAGGAAAATATTATCGTATCAACTACATGAACCATTTTTGGAATCTTTATGAACCTTATGAAAGCCTAAACGCTTTTCAACTAAGATGACTTCACTGAGTGGCGAAATACAGTTTGAGTAAGTTGTTTGCCGAATCGATTCAAAAATATATAGTGGATCTTTTATATGTTTCCCCCCCCCCCCCCCCTTTTTTTTATTACTCACTGTATTTGCCAAAAGGTGAAGTTAGTGCAATGCAAAACGTATAGTAAAAAAAAAAAAAAAAAGAAAACGTACTGCTACTATAACGTTCCTCGTTCATTATATTCAAGGAAGTAATCATTAACTGTTTATCCGATTTGAATACTTTTTGTACTTTCTGGAGTATGGCCAATGTTTTCTGTTTCTTTAGTCATCTGAATAAATTTTGTTTTGCATAGCTGAATATTCATTTGACTTTATAATGCATTTTGAGCGCGTGCGCATACTCACACACACACACACACACACACACACACACACACACACGATATCTACAACAATAATACGATAACATTCCACTTTTACCATCTTCTTTAATCCTCTCACGTGTGGCATTTCACAGCGTTGGTTCTGCTTCCCTCGCTCCCTTCACTGCTCCTCCAGCCTTCACATCAGTAAACAAGAGAACTCCCTCTCCTTTGCTTCCTTATTGCGACTTAGAACCGGATTTTATTCCTAATTTCCTTTGCCTCTTTTTAAATGCCTCTGATTTAGATATTCTTGGGTCATTTTGCTATGCATGTAAGAATCTAACAGAAATATACAGATCTAATCTCATCTACGTGTTCATATTGCTGAAAGTTTATTCTGTGCGTTTTCATTCCCTGCTCTCCATTGCTTCCTGCTCCTCCCTCACCTCTCACTCATCTCCCTCCCGCCTCCTCACCACCAGAAAGAAAATATTCAAAACCTGCCTTGCACATTTTCACGTTTTTACATTCTCTCTCTCTCTCTCTCTCTCTCTCTCTCTCTCTCTCTCTGTGTGTGTGTGTGTGTGTGTGTGTGTGTGTGTGTGTGTGATGTGAGAAGAGCAACTTCAAGGACAACAATGCAGCGAGTGAGTGAATGAATACAAAAGTAAGAAAAAATGCGAGAAGAAAAACTGCAATAAATAAAGAAGACACAGCAGTAAGGAAGCCGAGAAAACCTTAAAAAAAAATAATGATAATAACAAATGAAAAAAATAATAATGAATAAACATAAAATGAAATAAAATTGCAAAAGAAAAAACAATAGAAAAGAAACAAGAAGATAAGAAGCTGATTAAAGAAAATAAATGAAAACTAAAAATATTATGAAAACAAAGAAAAGTTAGAAAACAAGACCAGAATTTTAGAGTAGATTGTTTCTGATTGTTACCAAGGCTCCAGTTAAGGCACCAAGGTAGTTGAGGCACCAAGGCTCCAGTTAAGGCACCAAGGCAGTTGAGGCACCAAGGCTCCAGTTAAGGCACCAAGGCAGTTGAGGCACCAAGGCTCCAGTTAAGGCACCAAGGCTCACCAAGGCTTAAGGCACCAAGGCTCCAGTTAAGGCACCAAGGCTCCATGTTGAGACACCAAGGCTCCAGTTAAGGCACCAAGGCAGTTGAGGCACCAAGGCTCCAGTTAAGGCACCAAGGCAGTTGAGGCACCAAGGCTCCAGTTAAGGCACCAAGGCAGTTGAGGCACCAAGGCTCCAGTTAAGGCACCAAGGCTCCATGTTGAGGCACCAAGGCTCCAGTTAAGGCACCAAGGTAGTTGACGCACCAAGGCTCCAGTTAAGGCACCAAGGTAGTTGAGGCACCAAGGCTCCATGTTGAGGCACCAAGGCTCCAGTTAAGGCACCAAGGTTCCATGTTGAGGCACCAAGGCTCCAGTTAAGGCACCAAGGCAGTTGAGGCACCAAGGCTCCAGTTAAGGCACCAAGGCTCCATGTTGAGGCACCAAGGCTCCAGTTAAGGCACCAAGGCTCCATGTTGAGACACCAAGGCTCCAGTTAAGGCACCAAGGTAGTTGAGACACCAAGGCTCCAGTTAAGGCACCAAGGCAGTTGAGGCACCAAGGCTCCAGTTAAGGCACCAAGGCTGCATGTTGAGACACCAAGGCTCCAGTTAAGGCACCAAGGCAGTTGAGGCACCAAGGCTCCAGTTAAGGCACCAAGGCAGTTGAGGCACCAAGGCTCCAGTTAAGGCACCAAGGCTCCATGTTGAGACACCAAGGCTCCAGTTAAGGCACCAAGGCTCCATGTTGAGACACCAAGGCTCCAGTTAAAGCACCAAGGCTCCATGTTGAGGCACCAAGGCTCCAGTTAAGGCACCAAGGCAGTTGAGGCACCAAGGCTCCAGTTAAGGCACCAAGGTAGTTGAGGCACCAAGGCTCCACTTAAGGCACCAAGGCTCCATGTTGAGACACCAAGGCTCCAGTTAAGGCACCAAGGCAGTTGAGGCATCAAGGCTCCAGTTAAGGCACCAAGGCTCCATGTTGAGGCACCAAGGCTCCAGTTAAGGCACCAAGGTAGTTGAGGCACCAAGGCTCCAGTTAAGGCACCAAGGCAGTAGAGGCACCAAGGCTCCAGTTAAGGCACCAAGGTAGTTGAGGCACCAAGGCTTCCAGTTAAGGCACCAAGGCAGTTGAGGCACCAAGGCTCCAGTTAAGGCACCAAGGCAGTTGAGGCACCAAGGCTCCAGTTAAGGCACCAAGGCAGTTGAGGCACCAAGGCTCCAGTTAAGGCACCAAGGCAGTTGAGGCACCAAGGCTCCAGTTACGGCACCAAGGCTCCAATAATCCTGTTGAGGCACCAAGGCTCCAGTTAAGGCACCAAGGCTCCATGTTGAGGCACCAAGGCTCCAGTTAAGGCACCAAGGTAGTTGAGGCACCAAGGCTCCAGTTAAGGCACCAAGGTAGTTGAGGCACCAAGGCTCCAGTTAAGGCACCAAGGCAGTTGAGGCACCAAGGCTCCAGTTAAGGCACCAAGGCAGTTGAGGCACCAAGGCTCCAGTTAAGGCACCAAGGCAGTTGAGGCACCAAGGCTCCAGTTAAGGCACCAAGGCAGTTGAGGCACCAAGGCTCCAGTTAAGGCACCAAGGCAGTTGAGGCACCAAGGCTCCAGTTAAGGCACCAAGGCAGTTGAGGCACCAAGGCTCCAGTTAAGGCACCAAGGCAGTTGAGGCACCAAGGCTCCAGTTAAGGCACCAAGGCAGTTGAGGCACCAAGGCTCCAGTTAAGGCACCAAGGCAGTTGAGGCACCAAGGCTCCAGTTAAGGCACCAAGGCAGTTGAGGCACCAAGGCTCCAGTTAAGGCACCAAGGCAGTTGAGGCACCAAGGCTCCAGTTAAGGCACCAAGGCAGTTGAGGCACCAAGGCTCCAGTTAAGGCACCAAGGCTCCACACCAAGGCAGTTGAGGCACCAAGGCTCCAGTTAAGGCACCAAGGCTCCAGTTGGCACCAAGGTAGTTGAGGCACCAAGGCTCCAGTTAAGGCACCAAGGCTCCATGTTGAGACACCAAGGATCCAGTTAAGGCACCAAGGCAGTTGAAGCACCAAGGCTCCATGTTAAGGCACCAAGGCTCCAGTAAAGCCAACAAGGCTCCAAGAATCCATTTATAGCACCAAGGCTCCATTGCTTCAATTAAGGCATCAGCCGTAGGGTGGCGTTGGTCACCAGCCCCATTGGCCAGTGCTGGGTAATGGACACCTCCAGCACCGACCAACAACATCTTGCAAGGTCCAATTCTTGCTCCCACTAGAGCAGGAGGAGACTCCTCCTACACCGAGGGAAACTCCTCCTCGGGGTCCTCCAGAGCCATGGGCTCCCTCTCGCCTGTCACCCTCTCGCCCTTTCTCGTCGTTGCCCTGGCGGCCCAGCGGTGAGCGCCCTCCCGCTCCCGCTGGGCCGCCGCTTCCCTGCCCTCCACCAGGTGCTACTGGCAGACGGTTAAGTTTACTTTCCCGTACACGAACTGCTCGCCGTATATCACCTTTTTTTTTTTCAGTTCCAGTTAAGAACAGATTCTGAAATGTAATAAAAATCCTGCAAGCAGCCAAAAGTCTGAATTTCCGCATCACAGCTGCTGCCGTCCCTGGTGCTGAAGAGTTGTTCCAAACCTGCGCATGGTCGCTACAGGAAGCTTAAGGAAACACACACGGCAGCTAATGACATCAATGTTCCCTTAAAACAGGGATAAGGAAGCTCATGCTTTCTTGGGGTATATGGCCCGCAGGGTCATTTGATCAGGTCAACAACGCCGTTAAGGAATGCTACTTCATAAAACTGAGTCGTGAAGGAATAATATATAATATATTCATATTATATGCTGATCTACATGCCGTTTGAATTAAGCTAGTTAATAATTGAACCAAGAATGTGCTAAGTTAAAAATGTTAAAATATTATATTTCTAATGGCCCGCGACCGGTGTTAGAAATACTCAAGGTGCCCTTATTCATATCGTAATTAGTTTTCTTGTTATTATTGTTGCTGTTGTTGTCATCTGAATTTTGCTGTCATCGTGTATCATCAATAAAGTAACCAGTCTGAGAACAAAGATGTGATAGTCGCCCACCACACAGTGCAGGAAGTAATGGACTCTGAAGAAGCTTGCAAGGAATTTAACATATCTACATAGAAGCAACTTGTGCAGCCAATTTATCTTATTCTTGCATTTCTTTATCACACACACACACACACACACACACACACACACACACACACACACACACACACACACACACACACACACACACACACATACACACGTTTGCGTTCAATATGACGGGGAAAATAGCGAGAAATGTTTTCTTGTTGTTAATGAAAGAGGCGGACGCATTCCAAAGTGTTGCTCAAAAAAGAAAAAAATATGTCAATCGATGGACTCCTAACAGGCTTCCTTCACAGCACCATTAAGCCTCGTAGATCTGGGAACACTTCACAACGACCCACTTACCCCGGCCACTGACGCTAAAATTCACGTCTTGAAGGGAGTGATGGGAGCAGCCGGGTAATGCATGCATGCCTGGGGATATGGCGCTGAGGAATACACATTTAATTCATCATTTTTACCGGCCGTGGTGCATAGAGCGTCCACGCATACGCACGCCCGCGAGCACATACACACACACACACACACACACACACACACACACACACAGACAGACTGTTTATTATTGTTATTATTATTATTATTATTATTATTATTATTATTATTATTATTATTATTATTATTATTATTATCATTGTTGTTGTTACACACACACACACACACACACACACACACACACACACACACAATAGTAGCAGCAGCAGCAGCAGCAGCTGCCATGTCAACATCACAAACAATATTGAAGCCTCGGTCCACAGAGACGAAAGATTCAGTAAATACCTTAACAAGAGGCACAGCAATCCTCAGACACTATTATGGGATTACTTATTAATTGCCCGGGATTGTCAGAAAATATAAAGAAAGTAGGAACATTATAGAAATATAAATATTGCTACGTTGATCTGATTCATTTTATATTTACTCATAAGTATAGTGAAAATAATTAGAAGTGTTTGATTATGCTTTAAGTTAAGAGTTAAAATATTGGAAGGATGAAAACCAAGTGGATGTCTCAGCCAGCCAGTGAGAATAAAGCCTTAACTTTCTGCAGTTTGATCTGGGGAAGTCCTACACGGCAATCAATTATCACTACTTTTGTACCCAATTACGTTAACGTCCCTAGTGATTACCGAGATGGGAAGGAGATTTGATGGTTGTCGAGGATGTGAAACTGAGCCCTTAATTATTTTGTTTCTGTATTATTTGTCTAATTTAAACCCAGTTGCAACACATTCGTAGCGGGAAATTATTTATTGCCACAGTCATATATATTTTTTTCATCGTGTTCCAAGATACTTATTTCCTAAGGGTAAATGATGAAAGATGGATCACTGCCTTATAACACCAACTTTAGGATTCTTTTTTCTTTCTAGTACATACGTATACGGGATTGGTCAAGGGAAAGATCAGACACATGGTAAAGTTATACCCGTATATTGATTAGAAATGCATTATAATTGTCTTAAGGTGGTAATAGCATGTAGGCCAAGGAAGGGCGTGGTGGCGTCTCACACAACAGCCGCAGGAATAAAACTTGTGTGTGTGTGTGTGTGTGTGTGTGTGTGTGTGTGTGTGTGTGTTATATGTTTTATTGGCTTTTGTACTAAAGTTTGATTATTTCAGGCGTGATCCGCACGGTGGTGTCCCTGGACCGAGAGGCGGCTCGGGGCTACTGGCTGGCTGTCGTGGTGTCCGACGGGGGAGCGGCGCCACTCACTGACACCTGCCATGTGAGTGTGTGTACCTCTATTCCTGCCCCTCACATGTACTGCCTCCTCCAACACACACACACACACACACACACACACACACACACACACACACACACACACGGTATAGTGTAGTGATAGTACGCTTAACCGAAAATGTCCTGATTCGAGTCCCCGGCCCGACGAGCCAAATAACCAAGCTACTGTCCACCAGCTGTAAGTAGGTATGGGATGTAATTAGAAGAGTTTTGACATCGCTATCCAGGTATATGGCGTATGAGTGGCCTCTCTCCCTCCATAAAGATGGATTGTAATGGTCCGAGCTCTTTCCGTAGCAGAACGGCTGCCTGGATGACCAGCAGTAGACTGACTGGAAGTGAATGACACACACTCACGCATTCACATGTATACGTGCATGCCAGAGTGAAAATATCCACAGTTTTTGTCTTTTTATCTCAGATTACAAAATATTATACATGTAGAGTCTTTTTATTTTTATTTATTTATCTTATTGATTTACTTTTTTATTTGTTCTTATATTGTATTTATTCATGTATTAGTTCATTTATCTTTCTTCTTGTATCTAAAGGGCCCGAGTGATGATTGCCCTGTGTTCTCTTTGGGTGTCGTTACGCGCCGTCTTTCACAAGTGGAGAGTTGATACATGTTTTGCTGGAATTCTCTTTCATGACTCTGACTATGTTATGTGATGCGGGAAGGTTTTTGTTCCTTCTTTCGCAAGAATTTTCCTTTTCATTCTTATTTTATTATTACCTTGTATAATAAGAAGTTACACGACTTCTCCAACGTAGATATCCTGGCATTACAGCAGCAGTGTCTCACCACTCTGAAGAAAACGTAGGAAAAAGTTGCTCCAGGATTTCGTTAATGTTTAGGTGGTATTGCAACACCTCACACATCAATTTTGTTGATATTAGTAGTATCATATTTCAAAGCTCCATCCTGTAATAATGACGGTTTTACATTATGTCATTATGATCCTCAATAACATGATTACGCAATATTTTATTCTTTCACTTACCACTTCGACCACTGTTGACACACACACACACACACACACACACACGGAATAGATGACATTAGATTCACTACAGTCAATAGTTGTGAGGCGTGCATACCTTATCAAGAGGCACAACAGCCATCATACTAACACCTGCTCAAATATCAATGACCCAAAGTTGGCAGGTGGAGAAAGGCCTTTTTGCGAGTGGCGACACTGATTTTCACAGATACCCTGCTTAAATACATACACGAACCAGCTTTATTTGAGGTTCTTATTTTCTTGTTCTGCCATTATTCTGTTATTATAAGAGTAGTAGTAGTAGTAGTAGTAGTAGTAGTAGTAGTAGTAGTAGTAGTAGTAGTAGTAGTAGTAGTAGTAGTAGTAGTAGTGTAGTAGTAACAGAAGCAACAACAGCAACAGCAATGGCAACAACAGTATCAATAGCAGTAGCAGAAAGTGTCAAAAGTACTTTGACAGAGGAATGATTTTTCAGTATTAAGAAACATCAAATCAAAATTGATAAATAAATAGAACATCTTGTTTCTAGTTTTAGGAAAGAATACACTACTAACGCAGATTACGTCGGAAAATATGATATATTTGAGACTGCGATAATAAATTATTTTTCTAAATGTGAATAACAATATTCTTCAAGAAAGTAAAACCATGTATGTCTACAATAGTTTGCCCTGTATTATTATAAGACCCTCAATTGTTTCGAATCGTTTAACGTTGGTTCAAACGCTTCGAATCATGAGACCACCGACCAGGTGTGGCGGCAGACACCGACCAGGCCTGGCATCAACAACACTTATGCACCAAGACTTGAAGGATTAATACGTTAATCTCTCTCATAGTGCTTATCCACGCACCACAGACACTTCAGTCTCAAGTTAAGCACTCCCTTATTATTCGTATTGAGTTAGGAGGGGGGGTTAGGAAGCGGATCGGCACTTCTGATTGTCATGTATATTTCGCTACGAAGACAGGCAATACCTAGCCTTAAGGTCAATTATCATCTGATTTATCCCAACACAGTTCAAGATGTACGTAATGTTTCCATATTATTTGAATACAATAGTATCTGATCAAAATTATTATTATGTATTGCAATAGTTATTCTTCTGTATTATAGTTCCAGTTAAACTCCCACCACACAATCAGAATAAACATTAAGTAGCATTTTCTTTTTATCAAAACCCAAAGTTTAACTGTTCAGATATTTCGAAGGTGGGCGATATTTTAATATTTGTTCCCAAAGCACCTTTATTTTCCACAGTAGGCAGGGTTGCTGCTTGTTTTAATGACATATTTCCTCCAGAAGTCTGTGGGAAAAAAATAGTACATCGGAAAGTATTCACTAGTCACTCCTGGAACACTTTTTTTACTTTTATTTTCTTCTTTTCGGACACGTCGACGCTGCTGCTGATGTGTGATTGGCTGACACACTGGAAGTCACGTAGCGTTCTCTGGGCAGTGGAAAAGAAGACAAAAAGAATAGTATTTTGATCAGAAACTTATCGGCGCACAGAAAATATGGTGGCATTAGAAATGGTACGTTCTCCACATACTGGGGTGTCTAGATTATGCTTCCGTGGTGATGTATGATAAATGGTTGGTAGTATTGTGAAGGTTATTTCCGACAAGTGTTCGCTCGTCATTCTTATTATGATAAAAAGCACAGAAAACTAAATGAAGAGCAGGGACTTCATTACTTTATCGTGTGAGACTCCCACTAAATGTTGCACACTTCCCGCAGTCCTACTCAAGACAGAACATTTCCCACACTCGCTTTTTTCTCCAATATCTCATCACACCACCATTTAGGAGAAACTGAGCCTCCCTCCCTTAAATATATCCTTCGCTGTTCACAGGAAAAGTATTCCATTAATAATTGAGATTTGATAAACCATCTGTTACATTCTATACTAAAAAATAAAGAAAACTGGGATGATGGAACATTTAGAATGACTATCTGCGCAGCGTTTAGAGATTTGTAAAGAGATCTTTTGTCATTCATTTGTTTGTTTTGCTTTTCATCTTTATTTTACTTTGATTATTAATATTTTTGTTGTTATTGTTGTTGATAGTAGTAGTAGTAGTAGTAGTAGTAGTAGTAGTAGTAGTAGTAGTAGTAGTGGTGGTGGTGGTGGTGGTGATGGTGATGGTGGTGGTGGTAGTGTCATTATTCATTTGTTTCCTGCTAGAATATGTAGAGAAGAACACGCAAGAAAGAAATGAAGGAGTAGCCACGATCAGTAGGTGATTAGAATAGCACGCTCATTTTCACTCCGTTTAGCGTGTTGTCTCTAATTCAAATCTTCTGACCTGCTGTAACTACGTCCGTAATGAGGTGTTGCAAGAGACCTGTTGATGGGTAAGGGAGCCTGTGATTGATGGCAGGCACAAAGCACGGTGGAAATCAGTGTCTTGTCTTGCTTGACTTTTATTCTTAGGTATGACAGATTGCTATCACTACTACCTACATCAATCGCAAAATTAGGAATACCTACAGTTGATTTGTTTATAGATTTCGAAGCCTCGTCATGGTTTCTTGTACTCCATTCTAATGTAACGGTGACACGAGTTAACTTGGCGAAGACAGTGTTGTAAGGAAAGCAACTGTTAATTTTTCATATATATATATTCACACTTAAGAAGAAACAGCCGAGTCTATACATAGAACATTCACTATAGAATAAATATTTCAAGGACACGGCATCCGAGCAGGGCGAGGTGTGTGCGTGTTGTGATGAGGGAAGATCCGTGCGTCCCAGTGCCGCGTCGTCCCTCACGTTAGTTCTCATTCGTACCCGATACATTGAATGATCTGAAGCAATTCGAAACAATAATACCTTACCAGAACTTGCTTTGACAAATTCCCTCATGTGGTTAGATTGTAATTACCCTTCACCTTACATTAATAGTTCACATTTACTTGATAATAAATAATTGTACATACTCTTGTTAACTCAGAATGTGACAAGCGGTATAATCCGTAGATCCTGAAGAACAGTACTACTCAAATTGTGCCGCGAAGGGAAAGTACAAGAGGAATGTAAAATCATTCTCCCCGAAATCATTGTTTAAAAAGTAATATATAGTGAAATTATTTCAAGAACCAAAATGTTATTAAAATGACCCATGCCTGTGTATTTTTTATTCCTTTTAATCCACATAAAAATTACCAAACAGTGTTACGAAATAAACAGTAAAAAAGCTTATAATTTTATGTAAACCCAATACAGAGGCGGGGCAGGAGGCGTGCGAGTCTGGTCAAAGCAAAAAAAGGGCGTCATGCAAGATAGTTTTCCAACCACTGGTGTAGAAGCTTCAGGGGGTTCCAATGTTGGTCAGCGATAGACGTGGTGATACCTTTGGTGAGACTACATATGTTGAAGCCTATATATTATTTAATAATATTTGATTTGAATTAGAAGAGAGACGAATTTAATAGTCCTTTACCAGCCACATACTACTACGTACTATACGCCACCGTCCATATTTTACTGTTTACTTCAACATCGATTGCAGCATTTACGGGGAAAAGACCACAAACTTTTCAACGAGGAGGGTAAGGCGTCTTTAGATTTCTTTGACTCACACGGCGAGCCTCCTGCATTCGTGACGTGTCCGAACTGAAAAGAAAAAACTGAGCCATTATCGTGAGGACAAACCTTTATGGTTTTGGAGCCAAAAAGTAAAGGTGCCCAAGACACGCAGGAGGAAGTGTTTTTGTTTTCATGTCTCTGTCATGGAAGAAGCTTTTGTGGAACGCTGTACCATGGAAATTGTTACATTATATTAACCACCAAATTAAATAATCTCCCCCGTCAGGAGGTCTCACTGCACAAGACTTTTTTTCCCCTTTTTCTGTCTCTCTAATGAGTTAACTTGCATTCTCAGTCATTCATTGCTCTTTGTCTGACGAACTCTTGAACTCCATGCCTGCTTCTGTATTTCCACTTTCCTATGACTTCAAGGAGAGGGTTTCTACTACATTTGTCTAACTCATTTGACCATGTTCGAGTATTGTCATCTTAATGGACTGTTCTTAACTGCATTTTCCCCCCACCCTCCTCCCCACTCCTACATAGGAAAAAAGAACATCGAACACACACTCTCCCCGTATTTTCTGTCAACTACAAATGAAGAAGTGAGTTTCTTGTTATATACGATTCAGATTGTGAAATACAACAAAATTCCGAAGCTCCATCAGCGAATAAACTTAGTCTTTTATTGTATTCCCTGAACGTTTGATTCAATGACTCTCTCTCTCTCTCTCTCTCTCTCTCTCTCTCTCTCTCTCTCTCTCTCTCTCTCTCTCTCTCTCTCTCTCTCTCTCTCACACACACACACACACGTACGCATGTTCGTATCACTAGAATAATATATACGTAATGTAATGTTTTCAACTTTATACCAGTCTTTTTATTACTTCCTTAATAGTGTCTTAACCTGGAAGTGAAGACACTTGTCATGACTTCTGGCGTGGAATGAGTTCAAGCATCCCGCGGTGTTTCAGTGACGCGCTTCACTTCACTATACTCCCGCTGCCCATCCATTCCTGCTCCCTCACCTCACAACACACACACGGCGCTGAGATGGCTGCCATATTTATGTTTTATATTCTTCCTCTGCAGGTTTTCGTCGAGGTGGAGGACGTAAACGACCACATCCCTCAGACGGAGGAGCCAGCTTACCACACCTTCGTGTCTGAAAATCTCCCTCGTGATACCTCGGTTCTCACTCTTGTAGCGTCTGACGGGGACTTGGCTCCTTCTAATATTTCCTTCGCCATCACTAAAGGCAACGAGGAAGCACATTTCAAGATCAACCCACAGACCGGTAAGGATTATGTACTCTCACTGCGGGACTCGTGCTTGCAGTCCCTCCAGGTCTCAGATAAAGATTTGCAGATTCCTGATACTAGATTTTTTCATATATATTTTCTTTTTCGATCACCATTTTGATTTAATTAAGATGAAAGAGGAGTTTGCGATATTTGATATAGATTCAATGCCGGCCTTTTTTCAGATAGTTTTCATTTTTAACAGTTTATATACACGACGTATTATTGTGTGTGTCTGTGTGTGTGTGTTTGTGTTTGTGTGTGTGTGTGTGTGTGTGTGTGTGTGTGTGTGTGTGTGTGTGTGTGTGTGTGTGTGTGTGCAATACAGTGTTCTGAATGCGGAGTGTGTATGAAGGCTGCCTGATAATAATATAAAAGAAATACTAACACTGGTATCTTTCATGATCTCCCTCTCAGGCGTCATCAGCACGCTAGTACCTCTGGACAGGGAGGAGCAAGCAGAGTATGAGTTATGGGTAATGGTGAGTGACGGGCAGTTGTCTTCCGTCACCCCAGCATTCATCACGGTGAGCGACATGAACGATAATCCCCCGGAATTCTTGGAGTCTCTTTACCGTGTCACTGTTCCTGCGCGCACCAAGACTAAGAAACGTGCAGCTCTTTTTAGGGTAAGTCCCCTTCGCTTCTTATAGACTAATGGCCGCCCAGTGTGAAAGGTTGAATGAAAGGAAGACGGTCAAAATGAGGTGTGAGTGAAAACATGAAAAGTAAACACATGTAAATAAGATTTTCAAAAGGATGATGATGATGATGATGAAGCAGCAGTGTGTGGTGAAGGAAAGGAGTTCACTAAGAGGCAAAGTGTAGGAGGGAAGATATAGCCTGTCATTTAGCGGTCATAACAAAATTTTAGGAAAATACAAGAATACATAGCTAGGGAAAATATAACTCCTGTATAGTGGATCCCGACTAATCCGATTGTACTTTGGACGTTGACTGCATCTATCCCGTATTGTCACACAGAAGAGGGTAAAATGGCCCCATATCAAAATATCAATAGACAAAATAAATAGAATACAGATATTTTAAATACAGTCGGGTAACCAAGTAAGGCAGCATATAATGAGGACTTGACGTAGGTTTAGAGGGAGTAAATGTTATAGATTAATGTGGACCTTTGAGGAAATATACCCATCCAAAGTTCGGTGATTCGTATAAAGGGACTAATTCGAGAGGTGTGGGGCAGGAATGGTGCACGGGGAAGGAGGAAGGAAGATGCTGGTGAATGACAAAATTAAGAAGCAGCAAGTGAGAGAGAGAGAGAGAGAGAGAGAGAGAGAGAGAGAGAGAGAGAGAGAGAGAGAGAGAGAGAGAGAGAGAGAGAGAGAGAGACCAGGTAATAAAACTAGACTCGAGTTAGATATCCATACACATTTCACCGTGGGGCGCGACGTGTGGTGTAGTTGGAGACCGAGGCTTCCTGCGGGCCAGTCAAAGGAGGTTCACGAGAGGATTATTAAAGGTGCCCCCGGGACTTTCACTCTTGAGACTCTCCTTGCTGGCTTAATGTGTCTGTGTGGACGACAATATTGCCTGTAGCAGCTGCACTTTCAACTCGGTGTCCACATTCCATCCCTTCCAGCCTCCTGGCGAGACTCTGACAAAGAGAGCTGTGGCCCCCTCGACTCCCCCTGTGAGGCTGTGACAAGTAGAGTAGGGAGGGTCGAGTGGATATGTACATCTACCTCAAAGATTTAATTTGGTTTAAATTGCTTTTTTATTTGGGAGAGAGAGAGAGAGAGAGAGAGAGAGAGAGAGAGAGAGAGAGAGAGAGAGAGAGAGAGAGAGAGAGAGAGAGAGAGAGAGCGAGAGAGAGA
>CM035205.1:28614389-28645477 GCA_020233015.1 Callinectes sapidus | reverse complement strand
TCTCTCTCTCTCTCTCTCTATCTCTCTCTCTCTCTCTCTCTCTCTCTCTCTCTCTCTCTCTCTCTCTCTCTCTCTCTATGCGGTTAGTGTGAAAATAGGGGTAGAAGACAAAAAAAATGTAATACTGCGGCGATGAGAGAGAAGCTGAGGACAGTATGTTAGAGGAGAGTGCATAAGACGAAAAGTTTTTCATTTATTATTATTATTATTATTATTATTATTATTATTATTATTATTATTATTATTATTATTATTATTATTACTGTTATTTTTATTACTATCATTATTATTATTATCATCATCATCATTTTTATCATCATTGCTATTATCATTTCTCAGCGCATATGGTTTAAATTCGAAATACAATTTGATTGAATATAAATCAACGTATGTATTTTCTCGAAAACTCTTATTAACTTTTTTTCACGCGATTATTTTCCATATTCTTGTGATAGTTCATTGAGAATTCTGGGTCATCAATAGCAAAAAGCATTCATGAGAGCTCGACAAAGCATATCTGTGACCTTTGAAAACTATTCGTAGTAATATAAGGTCAAAGTATTTATGGAGTATGAGGAAGTGTAACCATGAGATAGTTTTGTTTGGTATTCCCGGTTATAAGAAACGAAATTTTGTCAAATTCTTAAGGATCGACATCTTTGAAGCGTCTTGAAGCTTCTTATAATCAAAAGTTCTCACGAAAATCAACAAGGATTAACCAAAATTGGAAAATGATTGCCTTGAAACCTACGTAATCCTGCGAATGCGTTGCGATTGAGTTCCAATTATTATATATGTGTGACCATCTCTAATCCGGAAAAAAAACGTCTTTCGTATGAACACGGCTTTGTACTGAATGAATGGTGAATTAGGTAATGGGGGTGGCTCAGTAATATTGGTAACATCCAGTGTTACTTCTAGGAACAGCTGTATTGTGGACTAGAGGCAGTGGTGTGTGTGTGTGTGTGTGTGTGTGTGTGTGTGTGTGTGTGTGTGTGTGTGTGTGTGTGTGTGTGTCCAACGGATTTTTTTCAGATCTTCCTTTTTTAATGTTACCTCATTAATTGATGTTTTCCCTTCAGATGTTCTATAGTGTTCTGTACGTCAGTCCCTCCATGTGACATAATAAAGAGCTCGATGTTTTAACTTTTAAGTCCGATCGGTACACCCTCCCCCCTTTCCATTATCAGTGTAAACTCATCACCCCTCGCTGTATGGAAATAACACCACTAACCACTATAATTAAAATCATACCAACATGCGTACATGTGTCTGTGTACGTATCTTTAAAATGTCAGACTTTCAAAGTCGCACCAGGAAATCTTTCCACTAAAAACTTGCTCATTGGGAAACCTTTCAAGCAGTGCAAGGCATGGAGAGTGAGGTGGAAGGTTCTCGAGCCTTTCTTGTGTTGATGTATCCGTAGTGTCAGGTGTACTAAGTCCTCGCCGTAACTTAGCTTCTTGATCCATACTGCCATGTTTCGTAACTGCTCCCAAGGTCTCTAATTGTTCCTGGTGTCATGAGTCTAATGGCACTTGTCATTGTGCCGCACAGCTTCTTTCCATATCACACAACCTTGTAGTCAGACCACTTCGTTTTGTATGTCTGCCATCTGTAAATACACCTTTGCTTCCTTGTCCTCGGTGCTATGAATGTGGTGATGGTGGTGGTGGTGGTGATGGTGATGCCTGTGGTGCAGCCCGACCCTGACGACGGCGGGCGTGACTCAGTGTGGGCGTGGGGGGACTGGGTCACTTTCTCGCCCTCACAGATCACCGCCCACGACGACGCCTTGTTCAGGGTAAGATGGCCACAAGCGATAAAGGAACCTGTGAGATGGTTTTCATGTGCACGCTCAGCATGAAAAAGCATAGGCATTTTTGTGCTACTCACATGATTTTATGTATAAAGTATATCTATCATAAGCAAGGCAATATAATTTCCACCTCCAGCAAGAATGATTAGCCTGACTATTTCAGTCAGGAGCCGCCATGCAACCATCGTTTCGCAAACATGAAAATTTGGAATCCTGTAATCGGCACTGTGCATAATGTTTAGTGGCTTTACATATTATTATCACCACTAGCTTTGAGTATTTCATATCCTATGCTACGTCACGTCACTTTCTTTTATATTTTAAGGTATGGATGTTAGAAAGCCTTTAACCCTTCAGTTTATTTAAAGTAAGGTCTTGAATCTGTTATACTTCTCATGATATTCATCCATCCACCTATCGACTCCTCCCTCCAGACCACACTGGTCACAAACTGGTATGCAATCTGCCACAGAAGAATAAATAAGATGGGCATTTGCCTGTACCGAGTGTACCACAAGGACCATCACACAGTTTCCTCACAGTGTGGCCTCATAACTTCAAGCAATCTGAGTGTGTCCTATGGCCACGCATGAAGAAACTAATATATTGCGAACCTTTTTTGTTCCACCAATATGATAATGAACCGTTGAGCATGTTCTCTCCTGCGATGAAAGTGAAACTCCACTCAAAAACAACACAAGTAACACATCTGTTCAGCTGCAGTAATATATATATATATATATATATATATATATATATATATATATATATATATATAATATATATATATATAGATATATATATCACACACACACACACACACACACACACACCCCAAACACACACACACACACACACACACACACACACACACACACACACACACACACTCCTAAATGTAGACAACATCAACACTCACTGTATTAAAGGACTCAAAATGTCACAATTACGTCATGATTTGGAACACGCTCATCTCTCACTTTTGAGATTATCGATTTTCTTCTGATGTACAATATGAAGAAATCCAGCAACTTCAGGTAGCTTGCTAAACAGGTTTGTTTTTCATAATTACCCACATGAGATGAAAAAAGACTGGCCACTAACGTGCTAATTCGATTAGCTCATCGCTGACATCGATTCCAAATTTCACGTATTTTGAAATAGATTTTTTTACCCATTGAAAGTTTTAACGATGGTAGATTCCTATCGGCTCCATCCTTAATGCGCTCCTAATGCGCCGCATTTAGAAAATAATATTCTTATTTAAACATACTATGACTTTTCACTATAAAGAGGACTGACTGTGCAATAACTGCACAAGAAAAAAAGATAATGCATGGCGAACACCTGCCTGAGAAGATTGCATCTCCACCCCAGCCAGCATCGATAAAAGCCAATGTCTTCTGGCTTACTTGAAGGAAATTTCCATGTTTTGTGACAACAACGTATTAACAGATCTGTAGTTGTTCAGGTTGATGTACGCTTTGTTGTGCTAACTTTCCTTTTCCACTGATAAAGAAGAAACTTAGCTTCTGATCACATTAGCACACACTTCCCACAATATGCATCAGACCGTTATTTATTCAGCTTTTTTTTTTACACCAAGCACCTAAAGATAAAAGGAATCTGTTCAATAAGCAATTTGTCTTCAATCCAACAAAACTTTCGAAATATGCAAAAAAGTTTATCCCGACAGTATGTTTAGATGTGTTTTGTCATACCAGTCTCAGAGCACCTTTGATATTTTCATTTGAAGTGGCGCTAACCTGTAGCATGATGGTCATACCGTTTGTCACCTTTCGGGGCGCACCACACTGGCGGCAGCAGACTACCTGTGTCTGTGTCAGCATGACCCTCTGCGGTGTTGAGAAGAATACATGTAATAAGGTGCATGCGTCATGTTGCAAGTCATTTTTAGGCAATATTTTGTTGTTCCATAGTGCTACAAGTGTGTATGTGCATTACCTGTGGGTTCAGAAGGCATGATGAACTCTGCCCATGAGTGTTATTTACATAGATAGAAATGATTTTTTTCTTTCTTTTTCGAGAAAGTGACCTCGTTTGTTTATAGAAAGAAATGTTTCCCTTTAACTGTTTTCTTTGGTGTTGTGGAGCGTCATGGCCGTATAAACGAGTATCCGTGGCATTCCGTGCACGGGAAGCGTTTTGCCCTGGCATTGTGTAGAGTTGAGCATTTTTATTTTAGTATTTGATTTTCTATGCATGGTAAGTGTTTTATGAGTGTTCTTAATGCACTAGATGTAATACTTAAGTAAACCAGCAGTTTGTTGATTATAATAACTTTGTTTCAATCAATATCCAGTAGTACCATGAAATTGATTTGAAATTATTCCTTTATGAATAACAAGACACTTTTTTTTCAAATATCCTACTTCTCATGCATGTTCTTTGAACTATTTGAAAATATACAAATGAATGTTTCAGATGTTACTTCACTGACAGTGAACATTTAAATGAAGATAATGTGTTCCATCCACCTGCTGATGTGACTGACCCCAGCAGAGTAGCTACCATCCTGCTCTGGTGCTTGTTAAAACGATAAATGAATAAATAAAATTATATTTCTTTTGAAGGTGTTCGCTAGAGATGCCGATGCCGGAATGAATGGTGACCTTGACTACAGCATCAAGAGTGGCAAAAACAAGAAAGGCCGTTTCAAGATCCATCCCAAAACAGGCCAGGTATACAGTAACAAGGCGTTCCCGCCGAGCAAGACTTTCGAACTAATGGTGAGTATTGCTGCTGCTGCTGCTACGACTCCCACTACTAATACCAGTATACACTAACATTGATGAGAGACTGGCAGCATCCAGACTCAGTAATAAGTTCAGGAATATTATCATTGTCACTGTTATTATGAAGCATTGCGTGTTCACCTGTCATTATTTTTTTCATGTAAGTGATTTGTAATGACAATGATGATCAGCTGATCATATATGATTATTAATTTTGATTTCATACAGGTTTTATTTTTTTGGTATTGTTTTTCGCCGATTAAATCGTTTGAACTTTTACATTGAAATACAAGATAATTTGAATGAGTAATGGGGTTAGTCTTTCTGAACCACAAGTACTCGAATCAGACATAGAGTGATAATGAAGACCAAAATAGTCTATAGAAAGACAGACACAAAATATTATTAGTTTGCTTGTTTCGTTACCGATAACACCAATCGTTTTCCTCCCGAGATGTGTCGAGCGAGGACCAGCAGAACAGTATGTTGCATATAGATCATTTTCACCTTCTGGGCCTTTCTTAACCACTCACCCTCATTATCCTCCATTTCCTTCGTTCCTCTTCACAGATCCAGGCAAAGGATAATGGACAACCACAGCTGAGCGCCACCACTCGTGTGCTAGTACGTGTGGTTGATGTGCCTGATAGTTCCTCGAACCCACCTGTTCTGCCACCACAGCCTCCTGCCCACGTTATGGAGACTGATAAACCTGGACATCTGGTGGCGTTCATTAATGCTCAGGACCCGGACAACGATACCTTGTGGTACTACATTACAGGTATGCCGGAGATAATGACATATTTCTAAACTATCGTGTTTTATTCCACTTGATGCAATATTTCTATCTTGTAAAATATTAAAAAGGTTGAAGCAGTGTGACCAAAAAAGAACGTTGGTAAAGATTCACACACACACACACACACACACACACACACACACACACACACACACACACACACACACACACACACACCTCTTCATTCCTCGATTTTGCCTAGCACAATCAATATTATCTTATTTATTTTTTCCACTTATTTTTTTCCTTTACACTTCCTTATCTCTTATCTCATTAAATATGGCCTCTACTTTTCACATCCTGTGTATTAGTCTTTTTTTGTATTCTTCTTCCATATTCACCGTTTCCTAAAATTTCAGCAGTTTCAAATAGTATCTCGCGATTTTTTTTTTCAACAGAAACATCAAATTCTTTATTGTGTAGATTCATCTGAACATTTTCATCAATAACTCTTTGTTTATTTGTTTTAATCATGAATAATGACTCCGTCCATCCCAGTTTTTCAAAAGCTTACTGTAATACTACAGCTAAATATTTACGTGCAAATAATGGAGCCTGTTTGTATACATGTTTCGTTGAGTCTTTACGGCATTATGATGGCAATGTGCTGCTCCCTGTTTCACTGTATTTTGTATTGGTGGCAGAGCTGTCCTTCATAGTGGGGGGAAGATGATAATCAGTGATGGATAGAATTCAAGAGCCACTGACTGAGACATTTGGATTCATGACGTTATTCCATTACCAGAATGGTTGGTCTTTACTCAAGCCTCATTACCTTTCTGGAGACTACCAATAATAGTGGTTCGCTTTTTTTTTTTTTTTTTTTTTCTTTTCTTTCTTTTTACTGTTTTTGCTGCCGTTGGCTGGCTTCCCTCTCTTACAGTAAGAAAATGGCTGCATGCAATTTTGTAAATCTACATGAGCAAGGAGTTAAAGCAATTGATTTATTCACCAATATATTTTAATTAATTGATTAATATAAATTATTTTTATGGATAAAGGACGATAAGGGAGAAAGAATACTGATTTCCGACAAGATTGCATAAAAGACAATTCTTTAAATCAAAGTGCCTTTACAGCAATCAGATAGCTGGAGAGGAAGAGGGAAAGAGAGAGAGAGGGGGGGAGGGGAATTTACTTGTATAACAATAATAATAATAATAATAATAATAATAATAATAATAATAATAATAATATTAATAATAATAATAATAATAATGATAATAATAATAATTGGTTCATTTGTTGCAAGCCTTTTCAGCTAAAAATCTGCCTATTACATTTTAACATCCATCTTACATCATAAGTATATTATCTCTGAAGATAATATATACTTATATTGCCTAAGACATTACATGGCTACTACGTATGGTGCCACAAGCCATCAACCAACCTGAGCAGGCTAGGATGATTAGGTTACCCTGTGCTTTTTTTTTCATTGTGTGTGTGTGTGTGTGTGTGTGTGTGTGTGTGTGTGTGTGTGTGTGTTAGTGCAGTGATTTATTTTTCTTTGGTTCTTGATCAGAGGGAGATGACAGTGGCAGGTTCTGTATGGGTGTGGATTCCGGGTTGGTGAGCCTGGCCCGTCCCCTTGATCACGAGGATCAGTACCATTACTCTCTCACTGTCATGGCTACAGATGGAGTGCATTCCAACTCTACTAAGGTGAGCATTTCTCAAGAGCAATATGTATTACGTATTTCATTTGCTTACAAAAGGAACTTATATGTGAGTATGCAGACTTTTCAATAGAAAAGTTAAATCTCTCTACCTTTCCATATACAGCTAGTGGTAGAAGTAATGAATGCCAATGACCACCGACCAGTGTTCAGCGCCAAGAAGTATGAAGGCACAATAAGTGAGGATGTAGAACCAGGAGCCACTGTCCTCACATTGCAGTGTCGTGACAAAGATCAGGCACCTTCGACATTTTCCTCTGTGTATTTCACCCTCCACCATACTCACGCCTTAGCGTCACAGGGACTCTTCACTGTGGACTCGTTCACCGGTGATGTGCTTGTAGCAGAGCCTCTGGACAGGTATTCTACTTGTTATTTCGTTGACTACAATGCATCAGTTACACCATAAATGGAAAGCATTGTAATGGACTTACTGAAATGTATTGGATATAGTTATAAGATTTTAGAACACTATTTGTGTGCGTGCGTGGCAGGGAGGTAGCCGGTGTCCATGAGCTGACTGTGAGCTGCAGAGATCGAGGACGCCGAGAGAATGCAGACTTTGCCCGTGTTTCGGTAACAGTGAAGGATGCAAATGATCACCCTCCAGTCTTCCTCGAGCCCATGATCATCGCCAAGGTGAGGAGACGCTCTTCATCCATTATATAGTTTATGCTACAATCTCACCCAAAGTATTCTCAAGTGATGTAAATCGAAATCCTTTTTTCCATAATTATCTTTAAAAAATAGAAAATATAAACTTCATTATGCTCATGTTACAAAAAACTAATTATTGATTATCACTAGTTTGGGACCAAAAAATTGTTGTTAAAAGTGGAATGATTCAGATGACATTCTGCAATGTTAATCAAATCTGACATTAAATATTAATCGCGGGAAAGAGAGAGAGAGAGAGAGAGAGAGAGAGAGAGAGAGAGAGAGAGGAGTATCCTTGGCTTTACCATCATTATTATCCATATAAGTACATTTTTGCTATCTGAGCATTTGTTGCCAACAGATGAGATGCGCTTTCTACTTTTAATTGGCTTGATTTTTTGGTATGAAGTGAGACAACAAGCTATGCAGACTGCCAACAGAAGTCTTAATGGACATGTTTCTCTGGAGCAGGTTAGTGTGGGAAGCGCTGCTGGGACATCAGTAGCGCGAGTGCTGGCGCTGGATCATGACAAGGGTGAAAACGGAATGATCTCTTACTCAATCTTTGAAGGTGAGTAATGTTTACTGGGAAAAGAAACTCACATTATTACCTTTTATATAATTGTTGAAAAATAACGAGGAAATTAAAGTGGAAATATGGAGAAAATTAGTAAGAACATTCATATCCTGCTGCATACTAACTATTAAAACCACTCAAAGAAGTATGAAGTCTAGAAAAAAAAGTAAAAATCATGTGTAATTCATATAAGTGTCTGGTAGCAAAAGCTTTTATATTCATAGTTTTGTTAGGTAGATGTAGGCATATAAGTTCCTTATATGTCTAAGGCAACATCAAAAGTTTCACCAAAATCTGGACAAGAGGATGACCAAGACTCGTGAGAAAAGCCAGTTCACCAGTAGAGCAGTCTTGACGGAAGCCATACTGGTGATCAGATAGAGGACTGTGAAGTGATATTTGCTTAAGAATCTTCTTATTAAGGATAGATTAAAAACTGTAGAAAAGCAAGAAATTAAAGTTATAGGGTGGTAGTTTGAGGCATTAGAACGATCAGCTTTTAAGGAACAGACAATGTAGGCAAAACTTGCAGCAGGAAGGAAAGATTCAAAGTTCAAACAGTGTGGCCAGGTAAGGTGCAAAGTGTGCAGTTTTTTTTTTTTTTTTTTTTTTAGAACAATAGGAGGAACTCTTTCAGGTGAATAAGCCTTCGAAGGATTTAGGCCAGCCAGAACATGAAAAACATCACTGCAGAGAATTTTTATTGAAGAGATGACATAGTTAGAGGGAGGAGAGAGAGTGCCGAGCCCAGTATCATCCAGGGTAGAGTTATTAGCAAAGATTTGAAAGAAGAATTTAGCTTTAGAAATAGATGAGATGGTAGTGGTGCCCTCAGGATAAGATAAAGAAAAAAAGATTAAGAAGTAAAGGTACTGGCTTAGCTAGTGATTTTTTTTTTTTTTTTATCTCGCTTCTATAATTTTTCCTTTCTTGTATTTACTTGTTATTTTTCAGTTAATACTCTTATTTTATTCTTCTTATTTATTTGTTTATTCCATTTACTCATTTATGATTGTTATATATTTTTATTCGCTCCCTCTCTTTAACAGGAAATGCTGGAGGAATCTTCAGCATTGATAGCTCACTTGGAGTCATCAGCCTCACAAGGACATTACTGGAGGCTGAACCCTCTGAGTATCTGCTCCTGGTACGGGCTATGGACCATGCCATTCAGGCTAAGGCTGCCTCAGTTCCAGTCAGAATAATAGTGACTTCTTCACAAAACGCACCACCCTCCTGGGAAGAAAATAATCAAAGAGTGGTGGAAGTTGGGGAGTGGGTGGCTGTGGGAACAGGTTTAGCCCGCATCACTGCGTCTTCACCTTCTTCACTTCACTACTCTCTCACAAGTGGAAATGACAACAGCCCTTTCATCATAAGTCCTGCATCAGGAGTAGTCAGTGTGGCAGCTCCACTCGATTATGAGAGTACTTCTTGGTACAACCTTACTATCACTGCTACAAATCTGGTAAGTTTCAATTTAATCAGGAGTACACACACACACACACACACACAACATAATAATCAAGAGATTCAGGAGAAAGGCGTGAAACAACAGAATGATTACATATCTTTGGTTGCAAGCCCACAAGAGTACTGAATTATCTACTTTGATGTGCTCCTCCAGGCTGGTTTGTCTCACAGTACCTGGTTGGGCGTGACAGTTTTAGATGAAAATGACTGGTGGCCTGAATGGGAGAGACTTGCCTACCACGGCAGTGTTCTGCAGACTGCCAGCCGTGGCTCACCTGTGATGGCAACCCACTCCCAGAACCTGACTCAGCTCACTGTTACAGCCCAAGATCTCGATCAAGGTTACAATGGAAGAGTTACTTATAGCCTTGTTGAGAGAAACATTGGGAAATATTTCTCAATCAACCGACACACAGGTAAGATTATTTTTCTGTGATATTGTTAGGTGGCCTTGTGTGCAGTAGGCACTAGGCAGTATAATATTAATTGATGTCTTCATCTTTTAACTATAATGATCAAGGTTCCAATTTTCTGTAGAAAGCAGTTCGGTCTTGTTTTCTTTTAGCATGTGGCCTTGTCCATCCAACAGA
The DNA here is from genome assembly GCA_020233015.1 of Callinectes sapidus. NCBI lineage: Eukaryota > Metazoa > Arthropoda > Malacostraca > Decapoda > Portunidae > Callinectes > Callinectes sapidus. The sequence goes on along the minus strand of CM035205.1, from coordinate 28,635,127 downwards.
AGATTAGTAGGCTAAGGCTGAGTGGCAGCCAAGGAAGAGTGGAAGATTATTGTTTCTACCATGTCCAATATGTGTAAAACGCAACTGTAATGAAATACTTATTTTTTTAGCGCCAATTATCACTCCGATCTATTCCTCATATTATTACATATTAACTATGGGAAACAGTTTTCTTTTATTTGCTTCATGGATTTTTTCCCCCAATTCCGTTCGTTTTTGTATTTATTGTATCTTAGAGGAACATATCTTTATATATAATTCATGGATTCCATTCAACTCAGTGTCATGTATATCACTATTTTCTCCTTTCCTTCTTTCTTCAGTCTAGCAATGTCAAACTTAGCTAGTATCTCAAAACTTTTCACGTCATGCCGACTGTTACCTATTTTATCATTTATTCATTTATATTTGTTGGGAGCTATATGGATTTTTTTATGGATATTAATTATCCATATGTCATTACATATACTCAGATTCTCTACCAAGTACAGTAAAAAAAGCTGCACTTATTTAGATATCGTCTCCTTCACCCTGAGCACATAGGGCTACTGTACGTAGTACTGGCCGCTGCTGAACGTCATCTCAGTTTCACTCAATTTCTCTTCATGGTATGGTTGATACGTGCTCCTCAGTCGGCTTGCTGTTTTCTTTGCTGTGGTCTTTAGCTTTCATCTGCATTGCCGTGTTGTCAATCTCGAGAAGCGTTCTTGCACCAGAGAGAAGAAATGGTTGCAATTTTTCCGTGGTTTTATTGAGAAGCTTTGCTGGTACGATTCGTCTTGAGACGCTGTAAGTGTCTCGAAGGTTCGTGCTATTGAATCCGCTGTTGTTATTGAGGGCCACCTTACCTCAGTTGTCGACCTTGAGGTTAAGCCATACCTATGCCGTAAGAATCCTCTACCGTGCACTGATGCCTGTAAAAGCAAGACATGCACAAAGGCCTAGTAGACCGACCAAACACAGGTATGTTTCATTCATTTATATGACTTCTAGGACCTTATGGACAACTATTTCCAGTGGTTACACGTGTGTCATATATTCTCACCTTCTATAACTTCGGTATCCCCTCCCTTCCCCCTCGTTTTTAAAAAGTTGTTGTCATGATTTCATGGTCATGATATGGTTGTGCGAATTAGAACAAGTGAAAATGTTATCCCCATAGACCCAGGAACAAGGTGGTACCATCAAAGTAAAGTTACAGGGGGAGTGCAACCAACTCAATAACTAAGGCCATTTTTGGATGAGTTTCAGGTCTAATGGTGTATGGATATTTGCCTTTCTTTAATTTGCTCAACAAGACATTATTATTCATGTTCCCAGTTTAGGGGTGTGATGTAACACCCTCCTGTCTATGCTTGGGAATCAGGCATATGTAATTACGTATGGATGATGATTATGTGTCAAATCATTGTTCTTTAAGTAAAAGTAGTTTTTATGAATATACTTATCAATATGTAGTTACTTTTTTCCTCCTTAAATTGTTATTGTGTGTAATGGTAGAAATGAAATGAGGATCAGCTAGTGGTAGTATCCACAGGGATTACCTTGCTCATAATTACAGTGCAAAGGAAATTTACTTCCCTCTGATAGGGGATAGGTATGTTCTTGCAGAAGTAGTTGTAGACATCAATGATGAAAAGTTGTTGTCACCAAAATGTAAAAATGCCCTTCATGTGTATACTTTCCTACCATTTGTTAATAATGACATGTTATTATTCAACAAAACATTCAATTTTGTTCTTTTTACAAAATTTCAGGAGCAATATGGGTGTCAGGCAACCTTGAAGAAGTAGCAGGTACAACTATTGAGTTCAGTGTGTGGGCTACTGATGGTGGAAGTCCTAAGAGGGAGTGTGTTGCTCCTGCCCCTGTCTTTGTTGCAGTCAAGACAGTAAAAGCTGCTCCTGTTGCTTTCTCTGAGAAGTTATATACAGCTATCCTTTATCAACCCACCTTTCCTGGAGTGAGAGTATTTTGCCTAGATCCACTTGATGAGCAACGACAGCATGTGGAAGTGAATAGTAAACACCAACTTGAATATTCTATTGCTGCTGGTGATGACAGGGAAAACTTTGAATTCGACAGCACTAGTAGATGTGTTAAAGTTCGTGACAAAACAAGCCTTAAATCTCATTACAATCTAACACTCCAAGCTACTGACGGATATGCATCAATGACTGCAACAGCTGAAGTCACTATTCAAGATGCTCCTCTTTCTACTCTTGTTTTTACACAAGACCAGTACTGGGCTACAGTCATTGAGAACTCCACTAAGGAGATGAATGTGGCTGCCCTTGGGTTAAAAGGCCAGCCTCTCAACCACCATGTTCACTTTACCATTCTCAACCCTAATGAAAAATTTGATATTCACTCAACTGCTGGTGTTATCAAGACTACAGGCAGATCCTTCGACCGTGAGGCAGAAGACCATTACACGTTAGTGGTTGAGGTCAGTCTCTCCAGAATCATTTTAATGACTTGAATGTGTCTGTCTTTTAAAGAGAACAGACTATACAATCAGTGCTTTTCAAAAACAGAATACTATACTAATCATATTTTGACTCTTTTATGTTATTAAGATATTTTTTCCTATTTCAACTTTTCCTGAGACAGGCAAGGGATGTTGAGGGAGCAACAAATGTGGCCCATGTTCTTGTCCACGTGGCAGTAATGGATGTGAATGACAACGAGCCTGTATTCATTAATCGGCCCTACCATGCCCTTGTCTCTACTATGTCCCCACGTGGTGATGTGGTTACCAAGGTTAGCATGAAATTATAATCATTATAGAAACAGAATTTTGTAACATTTTTATCTGGAAAAAATGTGCCCAAAAGCTAAGAAATGGAATTACATTTTCTCTGCTAAATCTACTGCTGCTGCTGCTACATATTACTACTACTACTACTACTACTACTACTTCTACTTCTACTACTACTACTACTACTACTACTACTACTACTATGTACTACTGCTGATCCTGCTTCTCTATTGCTATTACTTTTGCAAATGTTGATTTTACTACAATTACATCAGACATGAAAACAACTTATGGCCATGTTTGCAGAGAAAATTGTTGAAATCATTCATTATACCTTATTGAAATCATTCATACCACCACCCTACTACCCTTGTGTGTGTCCTCCAGGTGCAAGCCATAGATGCAGACTCTGGAGAGTTTGGAAGTGTTCGCTATGAACTGGTGCGAGGCAGTGGTGAACTTTTTTCTGTGAACAAGAAGACTGGTGATATTTCCCTGAAACAATCATTGATGGCTGCTGACAAGACATACAGCCTAACTGTTGCTGCTTATGATGGAGGAAATCCACCTTTGAGCTCACAGGCACATGTTTTAATAAGGTAAGGTGAAGTGTCCGTGATCGTAAACTAATTTACACCAATCAGCACTGTGTCTTCTATGATATCAAGATTAACTTTTTCCTCAATAGAGTGGTGTCTTCTGAAGGCCCCATGTTCACCGCTGCTCGATATGAAACATCTGTGCCTGAGAATGCTCCTGAAGGCACACCTGTAGTGAGAGTGGAGGCCACCAGTACTTCAGGGCAGACTGTCATGTACACCATTGTTGCTGGCAATACTGAAGAAAAATTTGCTATTGACTACTCCACAGGTAAAACTTTGATAAGCAGCAGCAAAGGCTTTTGTTTCTAAACACTGTAGGGGGACACCTTCTGCAGCACTGAGTCTGGTTGCTCCTTCATAACAGCTTGGTAACATAATAGAATTAATAGCATTACTTTTGGCAGTGTAACTAATCATAAAACTTTAAGACACATCACCATTAAGAAAGGTTGAATTTTTATTAAACATTACTAACGGTATTTTCAATGGTGAGTTCTCAAATTGTCAGTCTGTAAAGATGATGGTGGACAGGCAGCACCACAACAGTCCTGCCAGACTCACCATCAAGGGATAGGACTGCTATTGCTCCATGAAATCTGGTTGCTATCCTATTACATTTATAGTTTGCATTTCCATTCATTCAACTCTATATATATATATATATATATATATATATATATATATATATATATATATATAAAATTCTTGCATAACAAAACAAATAATGTAACTAATTGAAAAAAAAGGGGGTTAGGTTCCATGATCCTTGTCAAAGGTAAGTTTTGAACTTTAGACGTGATATTACAGAAATATTGATAAAGCAACTTGAAAAGAAAATAGTCTATGAAGAATTTTATTTCTTAATTATTTTTATATTAATTGTACATAACACAGTGCATAGTTGATGTGGCAGCAAGGGCAAATCACTCACCACTCTTGTGTCTTGATAAGTTTTACATTCTTTTGAGTGTTATTTGCACTCTAGCTCACTTAGCCTTACTCCTAGGTCTCCTGCCAGAATTAGTTGGCATAATTTGCACCTGAGAGGAAAAATAAGGCACAATTTGTACACCACATGGTCAGCTATCAGTCATACACACGTCACAGGAAATAATAAATGAAAGAACATGCCAACAACAACACATCTAAGCACTGATTAATAACATAAACCACTCTACACTGTACTTGTACTATTACATGGATATGCTTTCTATCATAATGATGAGAGAGAACCAGTACAGTATAGTAACATGCAATAAAGTTGCATGCATTCACATCAGCAAATTTTTATTGTCGGTGATCCAGTGGTAACCACAGATACTTAAAAAACTTTTCATACAAAACATACATCTATATTGGTGAGTTTTGGTGGGTGAAGGTATTGATCCAATCATACTATAATGGCCAGACACAGTGGTCTGTGATAGAAACCATTATTTCAGATGGCAATATATGCACAAGCCACTATTGTGGTTGCCACTCTCCCTGCTGCTGATTTCGAGCAAATAAGATAATAAACTGTGTGGCAACATGCGTGTTCAGGAAAGGAATGGAAAGGAGCGGAGATAACTGCAAATTATTTTATCATTAGTTAGATCACAAGTTTTTTCCAAGACAATAGCCATGAATGAATTCAGATCATATTACATAATTTAAAGCAATATGCAGTGTGTGGAAATGGTGTTTCTCCTTTGTTACCTGCCACAGATTTCCTGCCATTGTACATATGTCACCTCGCCATTATTTTATTTCATCACATGTTTAAATGGCACCCAAAATGCATAAGTGCATAAAATACATATTTTCATCTTGGAATAAATAACCTGTGCTTTCACCTCAGGCAATACATGCAAAAACTGGTGTGATATATTCTATACATACCAGCTATAGGTGCCATTGACAAGATTCTAGTTACTGTAAACACCAGATTTCTCAAGGTTGATTGATTCTATTAATATGGACCACGAATACAACCAAAAACTACATATACAATTTCCACATTATATAAAGAACTTCTAGTGTAACTATAAAATCAACTTGACTGTGGCAAAATCCCATATAAAGTCAGAATTCATCATACTCTGCGTATTTAGTAAAGCGAGACCCTTTCCAGTACTATCTTCAGTAACACTTCAACATTACTGAACCTTAGTGGTATGCATTTCATTTTCATCATTAGCCATGCACATTTCAGTCTTTTCATTTAACCTGATTACTCTTTTGATTCTTGAAACTCTTACATTCATATTACCATGAACTGTGTTTATTTTCTCAGGTGGCAATGCAGTGGAACCTGAGTGTAAGTATATTTTCCATTCATCCCTGCATTGACCTTTGTGAACAGATACGAATTCCTATTTGATACCTGCAGTCTTGAGTACAATTTGGTGTCATTACATATTTGTTTACTTGTCAGTATGTGAAAAGCTATATTATTATATAGCACATTCAATGAGGCTTTGCTGTTCAAGTAAAGTTTCACAACTACTAGTATGTTTCTGCAGAATTTTTTTTCCTTTTACATTACATGTTATCAGGTATCTTATCATTGCACGAGAAATTATAACGCATGTCCCTCTATATCCAGAGTGAAAAGTAGAGCAAATCATGTTGTTACAGTAGTAAACAAGTTATCAATAAGTATCATGCAAGTATGTACATAGGTATAAAATTACATGCAATCATTGAAAAGTCTTTAGAGTGGTTAAAGAAGAAAAACATGGCTGTAATATATATATATAGTAACACTAAGAATATTCAGCATGGAAATAAAAGAAAAAATTATTTCATTGTACTATATGATATAAATTAGAACATGTTGAATAATTCAGTTAAGACTAGGGTTGAATAAATAGGTGTGATTTCATCATTAAAGAAGAGATAGAATAAGAAAGCTACAGAAGATATCAGAGCTGGGACTTGTGGCTTTGCCACATCATTAATTTCAAAGTCACAAACGTTTTGAAAAGTCAGACTAAACAAAGTTACACTGCCTATTTTCCGTGACATTTGTTGTGACTTTGAACCGGAAAAAAAGACAACTTTTTAAAGAAATTACCATGTTTGTTTTAAGCCAACTGTAAATCATGTATAACTTAAAATAAACCTGGTCCTTCTGGAGAAGAATATAGGCCAAAAGGACATGGGGAAGGAGGATGACTTGTAAATATTGGTTTAGGCTGTGTTTTAACTAGAAAAAATTATGATGAATAACTGTATTTCTTGGTTTTATAAGAGCATGTTTGTTAACACACTAAAGATTACTTTATGATTTAGTGGAGTTACACTTTGAGGGAAAAAATTGCAAGTCACAGTTGGGGTTACCAAAAATAGTCGCAAAGTCACAGCCGCACCAGATCTGGCGGCAAAGTCTTAAAGTCAAAGTTGCACCTGAAAAAAGATTAGTCACACTCAGCTCTAGGAGATATGCAGTGTTGCAATTGGTATGATGCCAAACATAAAGCACTCATCTGAAGAGAAGAAATTATTAGATTAGTACAAGCATTGGAACAAAATGGAGAGAAATGATAATAATAATAATAGAGTTCAAGTATAGACTAGTGTTTAGTAACATTAATTTTACAAATTAATATTATTCACTATATATTCTTTTTTGGAATTAATGTGAACTGGTTTTGTAGTTAGAAAGAGCATGGTTATTTGGTGACAGTGTGGGTATTAAGGTCACCACTAACTATATGTCTTGTCTATTATATCTATTCAGGCTGCAATATCACAATGTATTGAGTGGCTTGCATTGACTTTTTTGATAATACTGAAGTTAATATGATAGAAATTTACTCCAGCTTGAATTAATATCATATTTGTAAAAATGTTAAAGATTGTTTGTCCTATTCTAATCAAAATCAAAATCAAACTAGTAATTGGTGGTAAAGACTCTCACAAGTAATAAAGATATAATATGAACTTGATTTAAATCCTGGATATTGCAATTAGGCAAATAAAGTAGTAGACCAAAAGAGAATTTAAAAAAGCTGAAGGTGGCATATACCAATAGCATTGTGTTATTATCGGTGCAAGAAGAGTTACCTACATGATTTCCCAAGAAAATTAAGCCTGATGTTAAGAAAATTATTAAAACAAATTAAGTTATGAAATTGCTGCTGTTAATATTGGTGAAGGAAATTACAATTGTGGATGAAAGACAAAAAAAGAAACAGAGTGGTACAGTAATTATGTTGATAAGAAAAGAATTACAAGTGAAAAATATTATTTAGAGAAGGAGAAGTAGGGACAATTGAAGTGAAAGTAAAACACGCAAGGAAAGGACTAAGGCTCTTTATGTTATACGTATTTCCCACCTCAGACAAGCTCATGGAAGATAAGCAACTTCTTCACTTCAAACTGATTTCCTGAAGCACTTTTTTCATGTACTTTTCTTTTAGTTTTTACTATTTCTTTGATCTCACCAGTCCAACATGGACTTCTTTTATTCATATCTTGGAATCTTTTGTACCACACCAGTTGTGGTGCTCCTCTAGTTACCATCTTTGACTGCATTAAATATTTTACATGTGCTCCTTCTCTAACTGTCATTCCAGCTTTCTTTTTTATAACATACCTTGACATAATGCTCTCTATACTTCTCCTTATCTATCCATATACATATACTTGCACTATTCACTTTCTCTTGATCACCATTCCTTTCATACTTCTATGTATCTCTCACTTCCATCTAATCTATCAAAGCATAATAAACTTTTGTCAATCAGGAGACCCAGCATTGGAAGCAAACTGAATTCAAAGAAAATATGATTCCATTTTGAAAAGAAAGTGACAATGAGCTTCATCCAATTGTTAGAAATATATATAATTGAATACAAATAATTGAATGCACAGACACACACAGGATATTATACCATATTACTAGCACATTGGTCTGGCTTAAGCTGCATGACCTTCTTTAGAGCTGATTGCTGTGTGTAAGTTTGCAAGCATTTATGTTTCGATTCAGACAACTCCCATGTCTCCCTCCACCTATATATATATATATATATATATATATATATATATATATATATATATATATATATATATATATATATATATATATATAATGTGTGTGTTTGTGTGTGCGTATTGTTACTAAAGTTTTACTATTTGTAACTGCTTCTGCATTGTTATCTTTGCAAAGTTTTTGTTATTTGTACATAACATCAATTGTGCACTTGCATAATGACATTGATAAATGACTGTCATGTGTATCATATGAAATATAGTTCCCTACTTTGAGTAAACCTTGTATATAATGCCAGAATAAAGTTACAATTGGAGTGTTGTTATCCCTTGTGCAGGTGTAATTCAAACTACAACCATGTTGGACTATGAAGCCGCCCACAGCCACAACCTTACAGTGAGGGCCCGAGATCCCTTCACAGGCAGCCACACAGATGCTTACATCACCATTATGGTTACTGATGTCAATGATAACCCTCCAGAATTCACTCACTACATATTCAAAGGAGATGTGTCTGAAGCTGCTGCTCCAGGCCATGCCATCCTTCAGGTAAGTCTCAGTTTACAGGTAGGATATATTTATCAATGTTTTTCTTTTTCAAAATTTAATGAGAAACTGTTGAATCTGTCTATAGAATGGGTAGGTTTTTCTTATATAGTACTGTACTACCAATGTCCCTGTTAATAAGATGCGATTACCCGAAGCTAAGGTTGAACTCAAAGCATGTTTTACAGGACTTCTTGTCACTCTCCACATACAGGTTTCAGCGAGAGATGTGGATACTGGTATGGGTGGATCTGTCCGATATTCCTGTGCTGGTGAATGTGACGGATTTGACATACGCAGCACAGATGGTGTTGTGGTACTTACCAAACAAGTGGATGCTGAAATTGATTCTCATCATGAGTTTGTTGCTGTAGCTACTGACTCTGGAATTCCTCAGCTTTCTGCTACTGCCATGGTTGTTATTCATGGCAAGTATATATATGCTTATGTAGTACATCTGTTTATGTATTTAGAGAGAGAAAGAGAGAGAGATCTATTAAAAGAAGTATCAATATGAATAAAGGACTAGCTAGGTAGAGAGTCAAACACAAAATAATGATAAAGGATAAACACACTCAAAGATGTAGGCAAACAGATCAGGAAAAGGATTTGATAATATTAACAGAGAGAAGAATAGTGTGGAGCAAATAAATAGACATGTACAAACATGCCTGTTTTCATAGACATAACATTAATCTGTTGCACATCACCTTGTTCTATGATATGTCCTCCTGAATTTTTTTCAACATGAATAAGAATACAAAGTGAGTGGTAGACAGAGAGGAAGGTTGATTTCCTCTGGTGGATAGAGTTTTAGTTTACTAGATACCACTTCTGTATACAATGATTAAGTTCCTCTTATCTTTTTGTTCCATTGCCATTAGCTGCCTCAGAACTTTTTAATTCTTGGTCGCTGCAAAATTCCACTTGTCTAACCATAAGATTTTTTCTGGGGGGAGCAGTTGTGGACTTCAACGACAACCCTCCCGTGTGGCGGCAGGACAGTTACTCCTGTCGTGTGTCAGCTGAAGCCCAACCTGGTCATGTGGTTACTTCCATGTCTGCCTCTGATCCTGATGCTGGTCAGATCATGCCTCTCCATTATGCCATCCACTCAGGGGACCAAAGTGGAATATTCAAAATGGATTCATTAACTGGTAATAAACTCTTTCTGTTTGTAAAGTAATTTCAGGATATTTTATTTCCATCAACTGATTGTATTTTCCTCACTTTTACTGATAAAAATCTTTTGATAAATTGCAAACACTTTTCAGCCTGCACAAAATAAATCCCACAAAGATTTTTTGTATGTAAAGTTTGCCTTTCCAAATGATGGTTATCATGCTTTATGTCTCAGGAAATTTTTGCTGAGAGAATTCAGACCCTCACTTGTGTTTTGAAATTAATAGTAAATGATAGCTTGATTAACTCTCCTCTACAGGTGTGCTGACAGTGACAGCACCACACAAACTAGAGAATGTAACTTTTCTAAATCTGAACATGTCAGTGACTGATGGGGTACATATGGTCTTCAAGGTCCTCCATGTCTCCATTGTTCCTTCTAATCATCATGCTCCGAGGTAATATATTTTTGTTTCAACCAATTGATGTAGGTATTTGTTTTACTTGAGTACATAAAAAATTATACAGTGAAATCCCAGCATATGTAAAATTTCTTATGGTTTATAATTTGACGTGTTTCTCTTTCCAGGTTTAACCGCACACTTTATGAAGCGTATGTGGAAGAGAATTCTTCTCCTGGCCAGCTTGTGACAAATCTTCTTGCCTATGATCCAGACATTGGTGGTTTTGGAACTCTGCATTATAGCATTCTACACCAGACTTCTGAGGGTGCCTTCTCCATAGATAAAGAAGGTATTCTGTTTGACCATGTTGATTATTCATAGTAATTTTTCCCTCAACTTATTTACTTGTGAAATTCATTGAATTTATCACAATATTTTTTGCATTTCTTTGATACCCTCTATCCCTCCATTTTACTCATCTGTTTTTCTTGTTTTTTTGTTTTTTTACATTATATATCATTACTACTTATTAACACTATGATTAATACATTTCTCTTCTGTGTGTGTAGGTAACTTGTTCACAGAAAGACAACTAGACCGTGAGTCATTAGCATTGCACACCCTTAAATTATCCGTAATGGATGAGGGTGGACGAGCCAGCTTTACCACCGTGCGTTTGATTGTCCACGACAAGAATGACAATCCGCCAATATTTACATTGCCAGAGTATCAATCCAACATCAACACTGACGTGGCTCCTGGCACAACTATTCTCAAGGTGAGAATCTGCAAGTCACATTATGGTATGTCTTTTGAAAGCAACAAATGTAACATATAGATATCTTTCTCAGTGCAGTATATGCATAGATTCTCAATCTTCATTCATATTGGAATAATTCATACTTGCACCTTTTGACTTCCTTTTGAAATCAAATACTTGAAGGTATTCTATTTTTATTTTTAGTATCACTCATATGTTTTATAAACATCGATCACACCACATCTTCCATCATGGCTGCATCATTTGTCATTAAATTTCCACAGGTTGAGGCAGATGATGCAGACGAGGGGGTGAATAGTGAGGTGGAGTACCGCATGTATGAAGCTAACAGCTCAGAGGCACTCAAGCTTTTTTCAGTTGATTCTCTAACTGGAGAAGTCACCATCACTCAAAATCTCCAAGGCCGAGGTACTTACCACACATGCAAGCATGCACATCTTGGTCATCCTGTTTTAGAGATTATGGTGGAACTTACTATTGCATTAGACATATCTAAAGCTTTTGATGGAGTCTGGCACAAAGCTTTGTTTTCCATACTACCCTCCTACAGCTTTTAACTAATTGTCTTCAGCTTCTATCTCACCACCACAGTGCTACACTTTTGCTATCATCTGCTGCTATTTTCATGCCTACTACTCATCTGATCTTGCTATCTGCATGCCTCTCCTACAGCCTCACTGTACAAGACTTTACCTTTCTCTCACCCCTATTCTGTCTACCTCTGTAATGCAAGAGTTCATCTGTTTTCTCAATTATTCATCTTCCTTTCTGGTGAACTCTGGAACTCCCTGTCTGGTTCTGTATTTCCACCTTCCCATGACTTGATTAGTGCTTTTAGCTTTATAGGGACCAGCACATTTTTATAATTATTTTTGTTGCCTTTGACTGATACCCCTCCTACTTTAAAAAGATGATAATGAAAAGTATTTGTATGTTTCAGAAACTGAGGTGTATCAGTTTTTTATCCGTGGAGAGGACAAAGGTTCCCCACCCCACCACTCAGATGTTCCCGTCACCATCTTCCTCCTGCCAGCCTACGAAAGCCCTCCACATTGTGCCAAGAAGTATGCACAATTCTTTATGAGAGAGGATGATCCTGTTGGTAAGCACTTCTGCAAGAAAATTACATACATGCAATATATAAACTAACTAATTTTCATATTCAATTAGAAAATAAACATGAAAAGAATTCTAATCAAACTAGATAATGGTAATATTCTGGATATCTGGAGTTTTCTTTAGTGAAATATTTCTAAAAGCATTTATTTTGAAAAGGTGGAAAACTCGTTTTTGTGTGTTTAATTTTACCTACATATAGTGAATTTTGAGTTAGTGTTTTACATTTGATTATGACTTTTGGTGGACAGGGAATGTGATAGCAACCTTGTGGATGGAGGGGCCACAGGAAGTACAGTACTCAATAGTAGCTGATGAGGACACAGAGCAGAGAGTGGCAGGTGAGGAGAAGGGGGCAAGAGAGAGTTCCGGGCCCTTTGCTGTAACCTCTACTGGACTGGTGGTGACACGGAAGTCTTTGGATCACGAGCGGCGACGTATACACCGCATCACAGTCACCAACCACACACTTGTGACGCCGCCCACAGTGGACTATATGACAATTTCTGTAATGGTCAGTGTTCAGTGTCATTTAATAATTATGTAAAATAATGTCAAAGACTTTTGGTTATAGATTGAAAATATAATCTTTTGGAAGCTAACTGAACTTTATCTGAGTTACAGGTGATGGATGTGAATGACTGCTCTCCACGCTTTCCTGAAATGAGCTATACAACCTTAGTGGCAGAGAACAGTGAAGTGGGTGATGTTATTACTATTCTTACAGCCACAGATGAGGATGAAGGAAACAATGGCCAGGTATTTACCATAATAATGAGAGACAGGGATGTGTACTCTCTAGTATTTTTGTCATTTGATATGGATAGCTATAACGTGTGAAAAAATGAGACCTGGAGTACAAAATATTCATGCAAGGCTGGAAGTGAACAGAATGAGAGGGGTTGTAGTATCCATAGACAGTAGTATATCTGCACATAATTATACCTATATATATATATATAGAGAGAGAGAGAGAGAGAGAGAGAGAGAGAGATGATGCTACCCATGGGAACAAAGTATGAGAGGAGAGATGTTTCACTTCCAACAAGCATAAGGAAAAACATTTGATAATAGTATTTTTTATTTCTCTCTTCAGATCCAGTATAGTCTGAGCCATGATGAAGATGCTGTAATCAAATCAACATTCCATATTGATCCACACACTGGGACACTGACTCTGGCAGCCTCACTTGACCGTGAGACTATTGCTCAGTATTCCTTCACAGTCCTAGCTACTGATGGAGGTCAGAAACCTCTTTCTACTAGTGCAAGTGTTACTGTGAAGGTCGTGGACTATAATGATAACCCACCAGTTTTCACAAAAGATACGTACATCACTGCAGGTAAGTAACTTCAAGTTTATTAGGTATATCTATGAAGCATTAAATCAATTTTTGAAACTACTAAAAAATTCTATACTTTAATGCTAAATTGTATTTGTATCAAACAGTACCAGAGGACACTGCAACAGGCACAGCTGTGGTGGAGCTTAGTGTAACAGATGCTGATGAATCTATGGCGGAACTTGATTACTTCATTACTGGCGGAGACCCAGAAGGTCACTTTCTGGTCCACACTTCAGGACAGGTAGGTGTTGGCCTTCACAGGAAACACAGCACTCAGAAGGAAAAGCTCTTTCATAAGGATCACAATCAGTAGTACTGGGATTAGTATAAAGGCCATAGGGAGAAGAAAACCAAAGATGGTGATCAACATTGAAATCTTCAAGGATGGAAATCTCCATAAAAGAATAGATTGTCAGAATGTGCTCCAATTTTGAAATTGAATAGTCAAAGGTTTCTTACATTCAGAGGAGTTGAGAGAGTGATGACTGTTGTTTAGACCAATCCACCCCACACATCTTGTTGAAAGCTGAGTTTCTTGATATCTCTTGTGCAGTTATCCTTTCTCAATTTCTTCCCGTGTCCTTTGTGTGTGTGTGTGTGTGTGTGTGTGTGTGTGTGTGTGTGTGTGTGGTGTGCTACTAATATATAGTGGCTAATATACTTAGATCTCATTCAAAAAATATGAAAAGTATGAGACTTTATTAAAGCTTTCTTAATGAATAAGAAGAGAACCTGAAGTCTTTCACATACAAAACTTTACTTGCCTCAAAATAAAGAAAGAATCATGTGCATTATTTTTCAGGTTTATGTAGCTTCTATGCTGGATCGGGAGAAGCAAGCTGAATATACATTAACAGTCACTGTTACTGATGGGAAATTCACTGCTAACACAACAGTTACTATAACTGTCATTGATGTCAATGGTGAATATTTTGTTTTTTCTGTTAATTGTGATACATTTATATACAAACATACCATGTGATATTATTAGTCCTGAACAGAATATGTCACTGTCACTCATACATATTACATGGCAGATAATGGCCCAGTGTGCAAGGAACCAGTGTATCGACGTGACATGTCAGAGGACATTACTCCAGGCACCCATATTGCTTCAATTGTATCTTGGGATGCTGATGAAGGCACTGCTGCTCGCAGCCGATACACCCTGACTGGGGATGGTGCTGAGCACTTCAGCATTGACCAACTTAGTGGGCATGTAGCCACAGCCACTCAGCTTGATCGTGAAACACAAGACAGCTATGCTCTTACCGTAAGTACACCTAAACAAATACAGATATACACATTGAGCAAAGACTATTCAAAACTTATAGCCAATATATTGTATTTGAGGAGATTAATAACTTGAGATAAGAGAACTATTTTGTGGTAGGATATCTACTAAAGTTAAAGCATCAGGCTCTTGAAAATAGGACAGCATTATATAGGGCTTTCAAAAAACGTAAAAGATAATCCATTTATCTTCAAGCCAACCTGTTTACTAGAAGGGTAAAGTTCAGTGAAGCATTTTATATCCAATATGAAAGCTAAACATCAATTTGTGTTTAGATGTTAGAAATATATTGTGAATTTATTGAAATCTTTTATGTCAAAGCTTAACTCTTCTTTAGATATGAGCAACTCTATTACAGAAACTCATCCTTCTTAAGGAAGAGTTTGGTTTTCTAACCTTTCTTTTTCATTAGATTATATGATAGGAGAAACTAGACACATGAGAGGACACTCAAAAAAGGAAGATCAGAAAGAGTCAGTGTCTAAGGACACAAAAAAGTACAGATTTCCACATAGAATTGTGGACACCTGGAATGGATTAAAAGAGGAGGTTGTTACAGTAACCAATATACATAAATTCAAGGATATATGGAGATATGGAGACAGGACACTATGAGCCCCACTTGAACCTTGTATAATACAACTAGGTAAATACACACACCCACACACACACAGACATACATGTATACTCATTCATAAATTTGCTTTTCCTCAGGTTATAATTCAAGATTGGGAACATGCAGACTGGCAATGTGAGGTTCTGTTAGAGGTGATTGTAACAGACACCAATGATAATTCCCCATCCTTCAATCTGGCCTCTCACTCTGCAACATTGCCAGAGGATGCTCCTGTTAACACTGTTGTTTTGAAGATGCATGCAACTGATCCTGACCTCGGTAAGTATTTGCCTGCTATAAGAGAGACCCATAGTGAAATAATATTCCCATATGAAATCTTTGCAAGTGAGTTTGATGTTAATGAGTCGTTGCAATCCCATTTCAATAATAGGCATCAATCGAAGAGTGCACTACAACTTTGTGGACTCCGCCGATGGTCATTTTACCATTGATGAGATGGAGGGAGTTGTAAGTCTGGCCCGCCCCCTCGACCGTGAGATCAGGGACTCTTACATTCTGACAGTACGTGCCATAGACCAGGGAGTGCCACCACTGTCCTCAACTACTCAGCTCACTGTTACAGTCTCAGGTAAGAGACATATGCTGTTATGCCTACTTAGTACTCTCTACTCAATATTTTCTTTTCTTTTTTTTTATAATCTAGACTTTTTATGGGAATTTATGGACTAAAAGAGGCCACCTAATGAAGACCTATCTAAAAGCCCACCCACTTGGGAACCATTACCCCGAGTGGACGCCCAATCTCCACTCAGACCGTAGTCAGGATTTGAACCCGTGTGCTCGGGGATCCCAAGGCCCCCAGAGCACAAGCGGTTCCACTGTACCACGGCGGCCCCTAATTCTACAAACAGTTCAAGTAAACTCGGATGGAACCTGAATATTTCTCTCTCTCTCTCTCTCTCTCTCTCTCTCTCTCTCTCTCTCTCTCTCTCTCTCTCTCTCTGCATATCAATGTGTTCATGATTTTACTTAATTTTTTTCAAAAGTTGAAATATAGAGGAATAGAGTTGTGCTGCCTCATCTCAATACTTTTATTTTGCCTCGTCTTCAGTTTACTTGATGTTTTTGTCAGTGTCACTTAAACGTAACTCCATATTTTTACTTATTTATTTATTTTATTGCTTATTTATTCATTTTTGTTTATTTTTTCATTTTATTTATTTATCTTTATTTATTTTCTTATTTTTATTTTTCTTATTATTTTTAGTTATTTATTTTTATTATCTTTATTGACTTATTTTTGTTTTTCAATTTATTTAAATTATTTATTTTCATTTATTTAGTATTTTATTTTTTTACTTTTTAATTTATGTATTTTCATTTTTTATTTATTTATTCTTTGTGTGTGTGTGTGTGTGTGTGTGTGTGTGTGTGTGTGTGTGTGTCTGTGTGTGTGTGTGTGTGTGTGTGTGTGTGTTTATAACATTTCTCAAGTGACAATTGCAGCTAAGCAATGGAACTCAATTCAGGTGGTATGTGACCTGTCAGTTTTCTTCTTCCACAGATGTAAATGATAATGCACCAGAGTTTGTCAGGAAGCTGCATGAAATTACTGTGGAGGAGAACACCCCTATAGGTACAGAAGTCTTGCGGGTAATGGCGACTTCTAGAGACATAGGCATCAATGCAGAGATTTCTTATTCTCTCCAACACACTACTCAGGAGAAGTATCTCCACATCCATCCCAAGACCGGTATTGAATTGCTGCATTGCTATTACTTGCTATTTTTTATTATTGAAAGTTTTATTGATGTAATCAACCTCCAAATGGATAATTTGTATAATAAGAATACTGTGGAGATAAGCAATATATTCATAATTTCCAAACTTTTATTACAGGTGTGATCAGTATTGGAGGTGAGGTGGATTTTGAACGAGTACAACAAGTGGTGGCAACAATAGTAGCAACAGATGGGGGTACACCACCATTGTCTGCCACAGCTCTGGTTAATCTTACTATTACTGACGTCAACGACAATGCACCAGTGTTTACACTACCCACATACACTGCCACTGTCAGGGAGGATGCACTACAAGGTGCCAGTGTTATTCAGGTAAGCAGTGGCAAATAATTGTTTGTTATACATAGTTTATGACAGTGGCAGCTCATGTATAGGCACTGGAGAACTGCAGCACCCCTTACTTCTACTACATATTATTGATAACAGTGAATATAATGAGTCCATTTTCTTTCTTTCTTTTTATTTGAATGTAATTCTTAGATTTAACATTAAATATAAGAAGTCCATTTTTTTTTCCATTCTTTCTTTATACTAGTACTATATCATTCTTAAGTCTGAGCATCTGAATGAACAAGAAAGGAATATTTGTATAGGAAGGGATGGAGGCTCTTCTGCTATGCCACATCCTTGGAGGATAGTTCTGGAGAAGCGAGGCATCAGCAAACTAAAAATGATATTTTCTTTATTTTCATTTATCTTTTTTCTTTCTAATTCAATGGCTAACTCTGAGATATCATTTTGTTTTCTTTGCTCATGACAGGTTTCAGCAAATGACGTGGACTCTGGTGTGAACAGTTTGGTACGCTACAGCATCAAGGCTGGAAATGACGCCTATTGTTTTGCCATTGAGGATGACACTGGCATCATTACTGTCATCAAAAATCTTGACAGAGAAAAGGTGCAGAAATTTTACTTAGCTTTATATTTATGATGTTATTTGGATATCTTATATATTTTTATTATTGTTATTATTTCTTGGGAACTAATCACAAATTTTAAAAACATAATAGCATATATATTCCAGTTTTGAGAAGATGGTATATAGGTGAAAAGAGAGATATATATATATATATACATACTTTTCCAGGTGACTAATTATCAACTGACAGTAAGTGCCTGGGATTTGGGCACACCAACTAACACTGCAGTTGCTCAGGTAGTGATACATGTGGGTGATGTTAACGACAATTCACCCATTTTTACCCAGGATAATTACACAGTAGTGGTTCAGGTAAGCCTTTCTTGTACAATTCACTTCTTGAAGATAGTGCTGTAATCAACTGAAGTGCATTATACTTTGACCTACTAGCGAGTGAGCGAGCATGTGCACACATGATTAATTTTACTTGTATTCACTAATGTGTAACCTCTTCAGGAAAACCGACCTGTAGGTTATTCACTGATGCGGTTGATGGCTACTGATGCTGATGCTGATCCCAACGGTGCCCCTTTTACCTGGGAAGTGATAAACCAGCCTATTGAAGGCCGTGCCTTCACTCTTGACCAAGATGGCTCATTAAGGCTGGCTACTAACAGACTTAACCACCAGGTAATGCTCTTTTCTCCTATGATTTGTTGAAATTACTTGCCTGAAATCTATTCTTTTGTACATATGGAACATTTTTCTTTTTGAAAAGATACAACAAGGCTTACTGAAACACTGACTCTTTGTCTTTATTATTCTAGGTGCAGGACAAGTACATTGTGCAAGTGCGAGTCTGGGACAGTGGGTCTCCACCACTTCATGCCAACACTCATGTGACTGTTCATGTGGTAGAAGAATCTCGCTATCCACCAACACTCTTTCCTCTTACATCTGTAGTCATCAGTTTTCGAGCTGCCTTTCCAGGAGGTATCATAGGACGGATTACTGCATTGGATCAGGACCCTTATGATACGTTGCAGTACTCTATAGCACCCTATCCTACTGAAGTCAGTTCTATCAAGTATTTTGACATAGACGGCCAAGACGGTACACTTGTTGCACTGACACCATTGGATGCCGGCAACTACAGTGTCAATGTTAGTGTGTCAGATGGCAGGTACCATCGAACTGTACAAGCCTCCGTTCAAGTATTGGTGATTACTGAGGAAATGGTGGAAAACTCTGTTATTGTCAGACTGGGTCCCTTATCATCTGATGAATTTCTTTCAAGATATCAAAAATTTTTCCTCAATGCAGTTGCAACAGAACTTTCAATTGATGAGCAATCTGTGATGCTAGTCAGCCTACAGCCAACCCTGTTGCATTCTCACTCATTAGAAAAAATAGATTATATTCCACAACGTGCTAAAAGAGATATACAGAGAAGCCTGGATGTTCTGATTGTTGTGCAGCTATCTGAAGCATTTTTAACCAGAGAACATTTATTAGTGAAGTTGAAAACTAAACAAGATGACATTAAACACCGACTTGGCTTACCATTAGTGGAAGTTATGGAGTCAATGTGTGTATCTGATTCAAAATGTGGTGACCATGGAGACTGTGTTGATATTGTCAAAGTCAGTGAAGATGTAGCAATGCCCTTCAACACACAGCTTTCTAGTTTTGTTGCTCCAAGGTTCTCACAGGAAGTTGGATGTGTGTGTGATCAAGGATATGGAGGCAGTGAATGTACAACTTTAGTGAATGCTTGCGGACACCGGCCTTGTGCTGAATATGAAGAATGTTCACCCACAAATACCAGCAGTCGTGGATACACATGCCAGTGTCCTTCTGGTAGAGCAGGACCTTCATGCCAAGTAGACCTGACAAAATGCCGTAGCCCAACATGCCATTATGCACTGAGACCTCTTTCCTTCAAGGGAAAAAGCTATGCACAGTATAGTATAGCACGGCAAACAGAAAGCAGCTCATTGGTACTCAGTGCATTTATGCGAACCAGGAACCCAGTTGGAACACTTGTTTTTGCTGCAGGAGATGTGGACTATAGTGTACTGGAGGTTACTGGTGGACATGTGCAATATCGCTGGGACTGTGGGAGTGGAGAAGGTTTAGTGAGAGTATCAACAGTGACAGTTAATAATGATAAGTGGCATTTTATCAATCTTACCCGAGAGGGAACTATATCAACCCTGAGTGTAGATGGTGAAGTGAGTTTGGGAGCAGCACCAGGTGCTAACGACATTCTCAACACAGATTCAGGTTTCATGTATCTTGGTGCTACTGTCAACAAAGAACATGGTTCAGGCTTGTCTTCCTACTCTCACACTAGCCTGGGATTTGTGGGCTGTCTTGATCAGGTTGTAATTAATGGTATTGAGCTTCCTGTAGCAATAACAGGAATGTCTTCTGGGGATGCAGTGCTGACACGCCTAGCTAATGTAGAACTGCAATGCCCTAATGTACTACCAATAGCAGGTGTGTGTGGTTCATATCCATGCCAAAATGGTGGCACATGCATTGAAA
>CM035205.1:28604389-28609389 GCA_020233015.1 Callinectes sapidus | reverse complement strand
CACATAATGAAATATTGTGTTTAGGTGAAAAAAACATGTAGATTAAAAATTTGTTTGTATTTTGTACCTCATGTAAATTTGAAAGCACATAAAACAAACACATGTAAGAAAGAGGAACCTGTACATGTATATGTAATTATAGGACAGTAACACTTCCTGAAAAGGTGTTACTGTCTCGTATATATGTTTATATTCCAAAACAAGTTTTGCATGAAACACCAAAAATAAAGCAGATTAGTTAAATTAGTACTCAAAAAATATCTGATACTCAAACGTCTGCACATGTAGTTGTAAACAAAGGCTCTTTGCCTCTTTCTCCCAACCAATGCCAGGTTTTCCATTATGGTTGTAAGGATAACAACATTCTGTGTTCTGTCAGTATTTTTTTATTCAGAAACTTACAATAGCACCAAAGAGGCTTATAGACTGATTTAGAAATGAAGAAGGTTATTATGTTGAAGAAACAAGGAAAAGGAAATGCTTCAGTTGGCTGTGCATTAGACCTAAGAGAATCAACAGCAAAACAGACAAAAAGCAATGAAGAAAATACAGTTAAATGAAAACAAAGCAGAAAAAAAAAGTAGCAATAGAGTTCAGCAATAAAAAGTGGCAATTAGAGTGCAACGAGTAAGTTCATCAATTAGGTGTGAGTCTATGGAAATGGAAAGTAATTGAAGAGGCATGAAACAAAACAAATTCCTCCCATCTCCTCCTACACTGAACCACGCAAGGGAAATAGTATTGTAAACCAACCTCTCACATCATTCTGCAGGCTAAGTTGTTCTCTCTCTCTCCTCCTTTCACCTAAAACATTATTTCCTCTATGAATAATCTCTACAGCATCTAGTACAGGGTCATCAATGAGTTCCTCTGTGACACACTAGCATAAATATGGTACAAATAAGTTATAATGAGGTAACCTAATCTCCGGGGCTGTCTGACCATATTATATACCATTTTTCCTATTGAGTCCAATTCACAAATTGTTTTTTTGCCACCCATAAACGTCCACATTAGGGGTAACTGCTGTATACAGTAAACCCTACATAAATAGGACCCATCTGAATTATCTAATTGGATTTTTTCACATTTTACAAATAGGACCAAACTAATTTATCTAAAAATCCAAGTTACTTGGATTTTTTCACATTTTACACACCTGTTACCATTAACAGTTGAAATAATCTGTGTACATGAATAGGTACAACATAGATGGCACACACACACACACACACACACACACAGTCAGCTTGGTAAACATTGATTCCCATGCCCATTTCATATCTTGAACAGCTCACATTCAAGGAGCATGCAACAAGAAGTTGTCGTCAATCAGAACGAATCCACACCCTCTATTGCACAGATAATGGTAGCACGATGGGCCACCATGGCATGGGTCATTGATAATTACATACAGCACTAATAGCATGTTTGCTTCAACTTGACATGATACTGGTGCATCATAATAAATTTTCTATTAATCTTCTATTCCAGTAGTTTACTTTAATTTATTGTACACAAAATCACAACATACAGTATTTAATGATTTTTTTCTTTTCGGCTAAATCTTGAATTACGGAGAACTTGCAATATACTATGTTCATAGGATGACTTGTTAGTCATATACAATGAACAATCAACGAACATAAATTGTTAATAAATGATGTTTATATTTTGGTGGGTCCAGAGAGTGGGAGGGGGTCATCGCCCCCTGCTGTGCCTCCCCTCCCCAGTCCCCACCTCCTGGGCCGACGGACTCGGACAGGTTTGAGTCATCCCAAGGTCATCCCTGTTGATTGTGACCCCATCAGACCAGTGTCATGTACTCCTCAGATCCCGACGTCCACCTTTTATGGGTCAAACACAAGGGCACCTGGGGATAGTGGAGGCTTTAGGAACTTTAAGAAACGATATCGTAAGTTAGGCTTGTAGACAAGAATGAAGCTGAGACATGGCGATGAAAAGACTCTGCTTTCCCGTTTGGTTAGATGCTTTTTCCAACACTCACCGGACAGAGTATTATGCATCCAATAACCTATGGCTGCCTCATGTTTTGAGGATTAGCTACAGGTGGTCTTTAATATACTCGTACATACTAACCTTAGGAGTGAAAGTGATGACTGTGTGGAACTTACATACTTAGAGCATTGTAACAATATTGTGAGTGTTATTTTTATTTATATATTTTTTTGCATGTTATTCAGTTGGTATAAAACTTTGGTGTTAACAATATGTGGATAACATAATTATGATATCATTGCACTCAACTATCTCATTAATGAGTTGGAGAGAAAATTGCGGCTTTAAACACAGTAGTGTATCAGTAATGGAGATGATAAAATTCTACATCAAATTTAAGAGATTTTAGATGTTAATTAAGTTTACTTTGTAATTTTCAAACCAAGTCTAACATGTTTTCAGGAGACAGAATTCATATTGTATATATTACTCGGGACATGACTACTTATCTTCTGTTTCTTTTGCACACAGCTCCGACTCAGCCAAAGAAAAAAGGTACCTACCGTTCCCTTTCACTTGGTAATATGTATTTTTTCCCTTCAGAATTGTCAGTTATTGTTCCAGTTTTTTTATTGTTATACAGAGCTTGTGAAAAGGTAGTCTTTCAGACTTGTAGATACTTTAGATAAAAAATTTGTAGTGTGTGTATAATCCTATGAAGTTTCGTGCATGTTGACAAATAGAATTATTATCACAGTCTTAGTTTGCATGTGGAGAAAGATCTTGCAGCATGGATATGGGTCTGTCACTTTTAAGTTGTTCATAGCACGTTTTGAATTCACTGACATAGACTAAGTGATGTTATGTTTTCTCCATTTAAACTATTTGTGGTCTACTAGGAGACACTTTTAGTAATAGGCTTCTTCCTGGGTTCTTAGGTTACCACTGGGACGATTATGATATGCGAGGCTCCCGCACCTTGGTTGGCTGTGGGGACGGGGCTACGGCTGCTCCACCTGACCTGTTGATGTTAGCCGAGGGCACCAGCTTGGTCCCCACTGATGACGTAATGGAGGGTGAGCCACTTCTACCACGTGAGTTTCCTCTCATCCTATTTATTTTGTATGCATGTTCTTGTTAAGATTTTTCACTAAGGTTCTATGCAATGTTTTAAATTGGCAGAAAACCAAACAAATCTTTCATAACTAATCAGAACTTGTGGAAGTCTCATTAATAGTGATAGATGAAAGAAATTAAATTTTAAAACATGTTATCCTGGAATTCAAAACAGATCAAAGTTTATTATTTTGTAGGGGGAGGGGAGAGGATATCCTTATATGACAGATGCAAAACATTTAAGTTATTATATATATCTTCATAATTTTATAGTACATAGTATGATTGTGGAGTTAACATTTAATTAGTAAAGATAACAAACAAAATGGCTTAGCATACTTTTATTCTGGTGAATAGGAACACCATTTCTTTCATCAATTAGCTTCTTTAAAATCATTCACGATTATCAAACTTGATGGAGAGGTTAATGGGCTTGAAATTCAGGAAATGCATCAACTAAGCAGACAATCAGTCATCTAATTGGTAAATAGTAATAGTTGATATTTCAACTGAATGAAGAGAACATGTTTGTTTTCACATACATGTACATCGTTCAATTTTTGGATGTGAAATTAATCAGAAATATCATGTTCTTATATCTACACAGTAAATGCAATACATTGTGAAAATACTGATTAGTTTTGCAAAAATACTTAGTTAACTATTTACTACGGAACCTATAGTACCTGTATGTGTTGCCTTATAGTGAGTTATTTTATTATTTTATTAATTTTACTTATTTGTTTATTCATTTCTTGCCACCTAAATCAAATTATATAGCAAATATAAATTTTGATGTTCCTCCTTCCTCTATTCCAAATATTTTTACCTAGTTATGTTTTGTCACTTTACTAATGCAGAGCCAAATTATGAAAATTGAATGTTACAATAATCATTATCAACAAAAAGCATAATGATGCTTACAACTTATTATTAGCATCATTATCTTATGTAGACTACTGATTCTTGAACATTATAATGATTCCTTTTTATATTGACAGGATCTGGTCATAATTCATATATGCCAATCCAGAGAGATGCTGCTGCCACACCTTTGTTATATGTGGATGCCAGAGATCCCCAAGAAGCACCAGAAGGTAATGATGATGATGATGATGGCAATGATAATGATCCATGTAGCTTTGAAGAAATCCTCTTAGCCAATAATATATCTATTGGATCTTCTCAAGACTTGGCAGCTGATCATATGGCAAAATACAACATTGTCTCTGCCTTGGAGGATGATTGCATTGAATCGCCCTTGAAGATATCTAATGTGCCTTCTGCTGCTGATGGTGTCAACAAACTTGGCAGTCCCAGGAGTCGTCGCCCTTTCCATCGCAGAGATTACAGTCGTGTGTCAGATTTATCATTTCTATCGGCACTTGAAGAGGAAGGAGTAGACGACTCAATGTCTGAACTTCAAGACTCAGATTATGAATCAGTGGACAGAACCAGCAACCAACAAACTGCCATGCTTGTTCAGACTTCTCCTTCAGAAGTTTTTTTGTAATTTCATAATTTCACACATGCCTCATCCAAGGATAAATTAAGCTTTTTATAAAGCCATCTCCCACTCATTTTCTTCAATAATTTCATGCAAATATATATATATATATATATATATATATATATATATATTACATACAGGAAAACCTTCAGTTATGAGTGCCCCAACTTACAAGTAATCCAAGATACAAGCTGTGACTCAGATTTTTTGTTTTGACTTACAAGCTAAAATTAAAAGTTGAGTTAACATCCAGTATGCCACCACTAGTTGGTGCAGCAAATACCCAGGATCCTATCTCTGATGTGTTCAGTTCACATTTTCCACCCCTCACTCCCCCCTCACCCCTCCCCCCCGTTTGTCAGCATCATGTACTTTTTTAGCAGTTTTTTTTATCTATACAAAGTATATATATATA
>CM035205.1:28565077-28602577 GCA_020233015.1 Callinectes sapidus | reverse complement strand
ATGCTCTTCACTGGTTTGCCAGGCAGCAGCACTCCCAGTACTTCTTCCAGGAAGATTTTTAGCTGAGGGCACATGTGCTTCTTAACATTGAGTATCCATATACTGTATTCACATTACACTTGGACTTAGAAGAAACCCAACAGTTTATTTGATCATCAGCCAAGGCCTCCATTAACCTAAAAATTGGCACATGTGATAGGTCAGTAAGGGAAGAGCCTTTTCTCATGAAATCTGGTAGTAAAGTTGCATTATTAGTTTGTACAAATATTCAATGCATAAATATGAATGATCATATTGCTTTATTGATATAATTTGGCAGCCATGGAGCCATGGAGTGGTGGTATTTATTTCAAGTATGTACATGTGTTTTTGACACAGTTCATACTGACCTTTCTGTATCTGTATTAAAACATTCTTTCACTAATTATTTCACACTTGCTGAAAAGAATAGAGTATTACAATTGAGAAAACACTCATTTTTGTCTCAGGAATTACATATATATATATATGTATATATATATATATATATATATATATATATATATATATATATATATAAAGCATTTTCTAATTTCACTGTCAAGAATATCAAGTAATGAGTGATTCCTTCCTATAAGCGACAAGTTTGTGTGAATGCACAAAAGGACAAAAATTGTCCTGTGATTCTAGATTTTATTCAGTTGGAGTCCAAGTTACACAATGTTTGAAAACTTACTTAAAGAAAATATCCAATATGTGATGTGGTATATGGACAAGCAAGAGGGACACTAAAGAATATATACATACTAGAGTATTTTATGCATTATGCCTACCCAGTAATTATGGATGTACATGTACATGAAATGTTTTTATCAAAATGTTATATTTTCTCTGCTGTGTACATTGGCCCCAAACAATAGCGCCTTAAATTAATTTGTTATGTTGAAGGACGCTGCAGCGATATACGTAAAAGACATGGTCATTGTGTGACTGTGAGGAAGACAAGCACTTGTGCTAATGGAAGAGACAGTTCTCCCAACACTGCTTTGTTTCCTGTGAACTAGTCATTATTCATACAGAGTATAACAAGTGCCTACACAAGAAACTATTACATATTAATGTAAGACAAGTCATGTTTACATGTGCCACTTTGTGGCACGCCAAAATCCTTGAAAAGTCAAGATAACCTATGGACTTGGTAAATGGTGACTAAAGATGACAGAGGGCATTTATCAATCCTTACACTGGAGCTGGCCTCTATCTGCTTCAGTTCCATGGTATTATTGTTGATTTTTCTGTCATCTTACAGGTTAATATAGAATTAATATGTTGAATTACATGAACAAAATTCTCTCTCTCTCTCTCCATATTTTATTGGCTTAAGGAGGAAGGATGCTCAGAAAATAGACTAAGTTTAAGGTGAGTTTTGCACATAGAGGCCCCGTCCCTCCCCCTTAATGGGAGAGGGTCTGCTTTTAAGAATAAAGTGCCAACCAGGGACGGGTCATCTATGTGCTAAACTCGCCTTAAACTTAGTCTATTTTCTGAGCATCCTTCCTCTCTCCTCCCCACTCCCCCTCAACCCTCTCCCTTTTCTCTCTCCTCCCCCCTCTCCCTTTCCTCTTCTTTGTCCTCCTCTCTCTCTCTCTCTCTCTCTCTCTCTCTCTCTCTCTCTCTCTCTCTCTCTCTCTCTCTCTCTCTCTCTCTCTCTCTCTCTCTCTCAGTCCATATTTGATTGGCTTGAGGCAAGGAAACTAGAGTGAATGAAAGTGTATTTTTTTAAATAATAATGTGTAAATAAAGTTCTTGAAAAGCAATGATTTTTCCATCCTGTTTCCTCAAATGGTATTCTAACACACATGCACACCTTTCCCCAGATGAGATGGCAGAAGTTGTAGCCAATGTAGTTAAGGACAGTGAAGTAAGAGAGATAAGATAGATCATTGTAATATATACCATCCAAACCAAATACATGAAAAGGCAATAAAAACAATCAAATAAAAAGTCCCTCAGAGATGCCAATCCTCAAAGAGGGTCAAGAGAGTTAGCCAAAAGTAAGAGATAAATGTCTTGAAACTTTCCTCTAAAAAGAGTTCGTCATATGTAAATGGAAATACAAAACCAGATGTTCCAGAGTATATCAGAGAAAGGGATGAATGATTGAGAGTAAGTGCTGGAAGGTGTTACTAGGTTGGAGACTGGGAAAAGTGCTGATTTGTGGAGAGAAGAAATAATGCGATTAGCAATGGTGAATACTTTAGACCAATGGGTACATGATCACATGGTATAGAAGGGAAGAAAAGCCCTTTATGTTATCCAGGAAGCTGGAACCCAGGCCAAATATGAAGTACCTATGTCTGCATTAGGTAAAAATTGTTAAGATGTTATAGAGGTCAATTTAGAAGCCTAAAAGCAAAAGAAACAGTAAAGAAAGGCAGACTATACAAGACAAATTTTGATGATGAAGTATAAAGCAGGTTAAGTTAATGGAAAATAAGAGTACACAGATAAAATATCAATCACTATGAGATAAGTATAATGAAGGATCATTTAAATTTTTACCAATGTACAAAGTGAAAAGAAGCAAACATAGTTGATATAATGTCATAGGTGCTAAGGCCAAAAAGGTTAAGGACAAGGCATGGAAGATAATGAAGCAGCAAATAATATAAGAATATAGAAAACAAGAAATTAACAGCTTAGTATAAGAAGTAAAGAAAAAAGGAACTTTGAAAACAGAAAGATTAGAGTTTCTAAAGAATGAAAAAGAGCCAAATGTATAGTTAAAGTCAATAAATTCCAACACTGATGATCCATATTTCCCAATAGAACAACATTTTCAAGGTGGAGTAAGAAAATTCATTTAGGGCCAAAATCACGTCTCAACAAAAATTTAAACGAGACTCCAGATGCATCCTAAGGGCAAGGGGTGGAAGTAAATGTTGCTAACAACATAACAATAGACACCACAGTGCTGGGCATGGCATTATGCCAGGTGAGCACCTCAGAATAATGCTGTGACAAAAAAAAAATACTGGCCTACCCAACAGGTTTTACTGTCATGGGTTTGTGCTGAGTACCAGCTATTAGCATGATGTCATCGTCACCTAATGCACACCACAGTAGCACCTCAATGCCCATGTGGCTGTTGTGGTGAGAAATAGTGTTGCACCCTTGCTTTCTCATTCACATCAACTTTTGTCTGTTTCCCTTGTTTTCTTGGCTATGCCTTTGTGACTATACGTAGGTAAAAGGAAGTTATTAACGTCTGTAAGTATAGCTCAGATCATAAGGCTTCATAAAGCTGGGCTCCAGATGAGAGAAACGGGCATTAGTTTGAGTGAGTGATCTCTGGGAGACTGGGTGAAGCATTTGAGGACAATTGTGGTGCTGAGTTACAGTCAACTAAACCCCAGCCTGGCTCCTTAGAGAAGATATCTGTAAGCACTTTCACGGTGCTCAATAGGCACAATCTAGCTGCCTTTTGAGCACAGTTAAAGCACAGGCCAGGCTGAGGTTTAGCAGGTGGTAACTCCACCCCACCATCATTCTTAAAATGCTACACACAGTTTCTCACAGATCACTCACTCAAACCAACATTCACCACTATTTCTCTTGTCTGCAGCCCAGCTTTGTGAAGCCCTATCATCTGAGCTATGATTACAGGCATTAACCACTTCCTTTTACCCATAATCACAAAGGCATAGTTGAGGAAACAAGGGAAACACAGACAAAAGATGGCGAATGAAATAAAAAAGATGCAGCACTACTTCTCACAACAAGACACACAGGCACTGATGCAGTATTGTGATGTGCATTTGGAGGGAGTGATGACATCCTAATGGCTGGTACTCAGTTGAAGGCAGCTCGAGGTCCTGGTGACAAGTGTGGATGGGTAGGCATCTGACCATGTGGTTATGTCAGTAGGAATGCTGCAAAAGTAGATAATAGTGTTGTAAGGGAATATAAGAATCCACAGGTACAGGTGTAGCACTGGCAGTTCATCACTAGTTATGTCTGTGTAGCACCACCTTGCAACACTAGTGACCTGAGTCAAACTCACTCTACTGCTTTGTCCTCACACCTCTGCTCCCTCTCCTTTCTTCTCCTCTCAACTCCATTCCACTCCAACCAGCTTGACTCACTTGTATGCCTGCTACATTGAGGTCTTCTTCCTCCTCTTCTAACCTTGAGTCACCTCAAATGTTTGATCTTGATGCTACAGCTGACTCAGGATTGCTCCTAAAGCAAGCCAATCATGCCTTTTGGGTTATCTCCGAAAAGGATAACCTAGAACGGAGGAGACTGAGGGGACACCCACAGAACTCACTGATGCAACAAGTCGATGCCTCTTGATATGGGAAAAGAACCTGCATGGAGACTCACAAGGCATGACCAGCGGGAATGGCAGCATAGGTTAGGCGAGGTGATTCACCCCTGGCATATGCTGCCTGTCATTGATTAATTTGATGGATATTATCTCAAACCCCTCCCACCACCCACAGATTGGTATTCCAAATTCTCCTAAAATAATCTATCCTACAGTCACTGTGCTCTAATCTGGGCACTTTTATCATAAGAAAAACTTCCTCACATTATAGATTACTGCCTTACACCAGAAATTTGAGATTTTCCAAGTCCAGTAGTGTATTTTTTTTTTTTTTTTTTTTTTTTGAGATATTGCGTTAGATTAAGTTTTTTTACTTTCACTCCCCTAAATATAATTTATTCTCTCTATTCTCTCCTCTTTCATTTTCCTTATTTTCTCTCCAATAAAAAGTTTCAAAATATCATCCTCAAAAATACCCAAAGTCAACACGTCCTGTTAGCTTGCCAGAAGCTGCACATAAATACCTCGCCTTTACATACAGAGTTGAGCTACAACTGGCTCACCCGAGGAGTCTCTACTACTTCCTGTAACAGGAGTACAAGCCCAGACGAGTGCAGACATATGCGGCACCAGTAACCTCGCGCCTCACGAATAGCAGATATCCGCATACACAGTGAACTGAGATGAAACCAATTACCGCACTTTTCACATCTAATGTCACCTTGGCCAAAAGCAACTTAACAGCTACTATAAGGAGACACAACAGACTCACCAGACTGATCGTCAGCACAAATCACAAACGTAGATATTGAGTAGCCACCATCATGGTCAGTTGTTCAGGGGCTCCCTTATTTGTGGTACGAAGCATCAACTGCTCCTTTTCTTTTCGTAATAGCACCATCTTGCTTGGGCGTTCTCGATGGTTGGCCAGCAGGACTAAAGTTCCTTGAAGACTTATTAATGGGTGGCATGGCGTGACACCACCTATGATTGACATAAGTAAAAGGAGAGGTAGCGCCGTGTTTAGCTTCCGTACCTTCGATGGTGCCGTTGAAGTTGTTCCCAACGTGGCCTCTCAGCTCCAAGGATTATATTTATAATATCCTTGCTTAGCCCCCGGAATTTTCGTACACATTCGTAAAAAATTGTATTGACTAGGAAGATAAGACCAACATTTATCTGGCCACTTTTTTCAGTTCTGCAGACTACCACAAAATTGAACAATGGACATTGTATTTTTGTTCACACCTTGCCTTTTCCTTGTTTTCAGGTATCCATGGCGGCACTAGGTTTTTTACAGTCTCTTTGCTGTTGAACGTCAGATAGAGCAACAACACCCCAAGCCCGTAACTTAAGTATGTTCTGGAGGTATGATAAGTAAGATCAAGGATATTACAATCTCGTAGAATCCTTGAGTAAGATAGTACCTGCATGGTGCGGCCTAGGTTAGAATATGCAGCTGTGGTGTGGTCTCATTATGAAGAAAGACATCAGGAAATTGGAGAGAATCCAGAGGACAGCTACAAAAATGGTGCCAGAGTTCAGAGACTTGGAATATAAAGATAGATTGAAGGAAATGGGGTTATTAACACAGCAAGATAAAGAGAAAAGGGTGATCTCATAATGATGTATAAAATAGTTAAAAGAAAAAAATTATAGACAACGGACCTAGTGACGATGGTAATAAAAGAAACAAGATATACAAGAGGATATTCAGGCTGTTGAACTTGGAAAAATAAATAAATAAATAAACAAATTACATTGCTAGCAACATGAGGATCAAGATCGACCGCAACGATAACAGACGACCGCCGCAGCAGCACAGCCACAGCGGCAACATTGGCCATGGCTGTCGGGTTTCCCTTGGCAAAACTTGGTGCGTTGGTCATTAAGCAAGTGTCCAAACCTCTTGCTAACCTCGCTAAGAATCGCGCCAAAAACAGTCACTTCTTCAGGACGTATGTGTTGATGCCACCAGCCCAGTGTAAGTGCCCATTGAAGGTAGTGATGGCCCGGCAGTGCATGGTGGCGTAATCTTAGGAAAATTATTGTTAACCAAAGTTAAATACAAGGTGTACGTTTGGAGGAAATCCATACTGTCAGATCCGAGTGTTGGCATGGTAGTGCATGATCTATGAAAGTTGGTGTCACCATTGTAATTGATTTGTAATGGGTATAGTATATGAGATTTAAATTGCTGGGAATGAGAAATTCTGTATAAAAATGGTAATTGAAGCCATATGAGATTGGTGAAGAGCAAAATAGTAGTTTCATTTTCTTTGATTTTATAGATAATTTTGAGCCTCAAACTTCTCAGAAATTCTTAAATTTGCCTCCTCCCCTCCTATCTACTATTTTGTGGACTCATCAAGAAGTGGGTTTTTATGAGCATGGATCCGGAAAATGGTCATTGGGGGGACAAATTATCGTCTTAACACCAAGGTAAAAAGTTCCAGCGGTGGCAGTGTAGCTTCTATTAATTTTATTGTTCTTTTTGCCTGGTTTCCCATGCCTTCACCAAAAACTATTTCGTTGCCTCAATGATATTTTCATGTATAGTTACCCAGTGTGGCTACCAGAAATCTCTATATCAAGAATCCATCCAGTGTGTAGCAATGTTTCACAATTCATTCTTTTAAGTGCTTTGTATTGTGGGCAGGTTGCACTTCATATGCACTCCCTGAAAGTCTTTATGTATGAATCTGAACCTGAAGGAGTGACTTTGGCAATGCTTTGGAGCACATCCCTATCTGTAAAAATGGGTTTGGTATGCACTATTTTAGTTTACAATAGGGTTTTAAGGAATGCATAGCTATCATAAAACAAGGACTTCCTGTATTCTTAATTATAAACAAAATTACTCAAACATAAATTCACTTTAAATGTAAATTGTAACGAGAGCCATGGACATGCATAATTCAAGAACAGTAGTCATACCTGCACACTAATGATAGTATTTATTCATATTCAAAATTGTACTCATTTTCTTTAATGTAATTAGTTTTTTTCCTTTGCAGGTATAAACTAATTGTCATGGCTCCTGTTTTTCCTTTGGCCAAACTTGCTTTTCTATTTGTGAAACAAGTTGCTCGACCTCTTTCAAGTTCAATAAGACGCGGAGCTGTACGAAGTGTCTTCTTTAGAGAAAATATTTGTCTTCCACCTGCACGATGTAGGTAGAAGTGATAGTAATTGTGATGGAAAAAATTATATATATATATATATATATATATATATATATATATATATATATATATATATATATATATATATATATATATATACACACACACACACAAGTTAATGATAGACTATGTAGCAAGATAGATATGTGTGCAAATATGTTTGTGGTTGTGTATGTTTAGGGATTGATTTGAACAGGAATACAATGATGTGAGGCCACTGCTACCATGAGTGCAAGATAGGTTCATGGGCACAAACTGATGCAAAATCTGGTCATAAGAAAAGGGTACGAGCCATTTTGGCCATATACTGAGACAGGCATAACCAGGGTAACCTCTGTAGTACATTCATATGAATTAAATTTCCTTCATATATGTTGCACTGTAGCTATTTAAAACAATTTTACTTAAATGCAAGTAACCTTGCTTAGTACAGTCTAGATTGTATCAATCTTAAGTTAATTTTGCTTTTTCAGTCTATCATTGGTGTGAAGTTCGACTAAAAATGTATGTGATGAACATTGGAAGATCTGGACAGAAGACCAACATACCAAAGCTGAGTGAAGAAGCAGCAATAGAACTGGGAGGGAATTTACTTGGCAAGTTCAACTCATTTTTTTTTTCATTACTATACTTTTCAGTAACAAACATGAAATGAATATAATCTTGAACTGTAAATAAGAATATTTAATGAAAATTAACACCTACAAAATTTGTAAAGATTTTGTGAATTTATATGAAAACTAGTTTGTTTTTTGTATGGGTGCTGTCAGGATTTACTTGTTATATTTGATCATTGAATGACTGAGAGTTGGTTGTTTTGGGGAGTGGGGTGACAAGAAATTTTCCAGTCACCAGGAATTGAACTTTGTGAGAGGGAATCGTTGATAATAGAACAGAGGGGAGTGGCGAGTTCTAGCGCAAATTCTTTGTATATTTTGATGGGGAGGTCCATTGGGGTAGTTGTATGTGTGTGTGTGTGTGTGCAGTCATTTCCTTAGAGGCAAAAATAGAGAGTAAAATTGTACCTACAAGAAAAATGTCTTTGATGAACCATTTTTTCCACTCAGTGGTGGACATCACTTGTGGATTTGTACAATTTGTGTACATTTGTGATGATCTGATCAAGGGGCAGAACTAGAGCAATGGTGTTAGGATAGATGAACACACCAGAGATGCCAGTTATGAAATTACGCGGCACCACCAAGTAAGCCACAGCCCATGTTGTGGTGTCTTGGGTGGCAGTCACAGGGTTGTACAAACAACCTTGTCAATAGATTTGATGGTTTGGGTACAGAATGTACAAGAGTACAAAGTACACATGGAGTGAAGTACAGGTCACCAGAGGCCAAGACAGGCTTGCTATTCCTGGACTCAGAACCAAGCACCCAGTGTCTGAAGCCATAAGGCATGGAACGTGGGGCAGGACAAAGAGACCACAAGTATAAAGGTGTGTGTATGTGTGTGTGCACTGAATATGCATTGATATACATTACATACATTATTTATTTTCATTTATCCAGGTGAAGGAGTCATATTCGGTATTGCAGTGGCAATCCTTGCTTTTGAAGTTTCACGTCAAAAAGAGAAAGAAAAGAAGAAGGAGGAAACCGAACAAGCCTTCATTGACAGCTTAGAAAATCGGATTAATGAATTAACATTTGCTACTGAAGAGCTCGATACAAAACTTCGAGAAGTGACAAGAATAGCATATGCTATGCAACATCAAGTTAAAACACAACAGGTTTGTAGAATAATTCACATTTCCTTTTGCTGAATTATTGTATAATATGCTGCATGATCATTTCTTTGAACTTCCACAAGAGTTGGTTATAAGAAACAAGTTGTCCCCACTCAAAGAGTGCATTTTAAAAAATTTTGAGCCTCTAACCATGAAAAGAACATAACTTTCATTTGACAGATTTGATTTATTTAGTTACTTGCCTTTAACCAATTTTGTTTAATCACTTTCAAAATACTCCCCTTGGAATTATACATACAATGTTTTTGTTTAGCTTATTGGCTCCTTGACAGGGTTATCTCCTCTCTTCACAAATGACAAATGTTTACTGACATAGTGTGGTGAGTTGGAGCTGGCATTGGCTTCATGTTTACAATGGCGCACTGTTGTGTTCAAATGACGCCGACACTATTTCTGACCATGTCACTCAGTAAACATTTGTCATCCATGAAGAGAGGAGCTCACCCTGTCAAGGAGCCAATAAACTTTCAATCATTTTTAATATTTTTAATCATATTTCTTCCTAATTTTTCTAGAATATTATGTTCTTAGTATGTATTTTAATTTAAGTTTTTACAATTACACTCCATACAACTAAGTCTAAGCTGTTAAAAAATTTCTTCTTATGTTTATAAAGTAATTTTTTTTTTCCAGGTTCCACCAAAATAAAAATAATAGTCATCTGAGAGGTTCCAAGGTGCTGTGTTAAGAGTATATTTACGTTAGTGATATTACATTAAGGTACCCTCTGTTTCAGGTAAAGACAAATAAGACATCTGAGGCTAGGGATACAGGAATGGATTCTCCCAACCAGCATGGTGCTTCAGAAACAGACAGATTGTTTGGGAATAGATCAGATTTAGGGACTTTACATGAAGCTTTGAACTATGTTATGGAAAGAATAATGAATAGGGCTGTAAAATAATAATTATGTTAGTTTTAATAAATTATTTGTATATATATATACAAGTGTACATGTATATACATAACAATATACTAGAAATAAATTATTGTAGTTAAAGAATCTTCAGTATTCCAAAAACTAGTTTCTAGTGTCAACAGATGTCAAGTAAATTGACCTATGAAGACAAAAAAAGAAAAACCCGAAGCATTTATACCCTACAGTAACATCAAATAGCCGAACAGAAACCTGTTTTTATTACAACAGGGATGCCAAGCAATGAGAAAGATAAACATAAATAGATAATAATAAAGCTGCATCTTTCAGGGATCCGTAAACTTGCACAAAATTATGTTTGGTCAGAAGGTGGTTATAATTGTAGTTTTTGTGAACTCTTGGTGGATAAGGATAAGGTCTTATTCCAAAGGGTATCAAAATTCTGATGGCTGTATGACAAGCTAATTCACTTTCTGATAATTATGGTGATTTCTTAATAGGAACTTTATAAACATCCTTGTGTATAGCACAAGAAGTTTGTCTAGTTGTTTTGCAGTCTCCAGGTTACCATAAAAAGTTCAGATGGTCAAGAGATTATAAATTATCTTAACAATTTGTATATTCTTGCAATATTATTGGTTCCAAAAGAAAATATTTGTGGTGCATCCTATAATTAAAATTCTCTAAAACTTATTTAAAAAAACTACTAACGTGTGTAAGTGCCCAAGTGTTGGTGGAGCCACATACGACAACAAATTTGTCCTAAATTTAGGCTAATGGAGCAGTGTGAAGAAAATACTGTAAGAAATTTAACAAGTGTACATTTTAATCTTATACTTAGTGGTGTAGACATGACAGTGTGTGATCATGTTGCAGGCATTACATACCAAAGTATGCATATTTATGTGATTCTCTTTATTTATACATTTATCATTTTACCAGGCAATGCTTTATTCAAACAGATGTCCAGTATATCAAGAGGGGAGTGTACACAAATCTATATCTGAAAGCCAATCTTTACAACCAACCCAAAAGCTCTTGAAAAGACTTCAGAGCAAAAACCACCAGCCTAACAAAACTGAAACATCACATCAAAATACTGATGAAACACATGCTGCCACAACATTACATGTTTTTAAGTAATCAGAAGGAAAAAAATGTATTTCACAAATAATGCAATAAGAATCAATTAACACTAACTCCAGCAAATAAAAACAAATAATAAGCAAGAAGCATTTCCCATATATGTCATTCAAAATATCAATGAAGTATTTTCTTTTCCTTCTTGAACAACAATCTGTAATGATTAACATTCACGTATCTGCAACTGAGGTCTGACAAAAGAAAAACATGAATAGTTTCTGATAACCCAAAGAAATATACAAATAAAGAAAGTTTACTTATAAAAACTAACATAATGCATACTGTACTTGACTGTAAATTATGAATGTAAAAAAGAAAATACATTTTAAAATATACATTTCCAAAACAATATAAACACATGCAAAAAAGTTGAGGTAAGGGAGCTGATAACCATATTAAAATGTAACTTCTACTGAATACAAATACTTATACATTTCCATTGATAAATATTATGGGTATGACAGGTTGAAGAGATACATACATACTGGCAGTAAATAATTAGAAGTGATAATTTGCAACTTTCACTGAGCCACCTTTACTTTAAGTATGATGTAAATGTAAATAACTGGAATTTCACACAATTGGTATTTCATCAGGAGAGAAATAGGAAGAAACTGGTTTTCAAATAGGGTAATTGATGAGTGAAACAGACTCAATATTGTTAGTGCTAAGACATTGGGGAGTATTAAGATTGGACATATTTATGGATGAGGATGATAGGTGGAATTAGGCAGTGGACTAGAGGCTTGGCTGAAGATTTAGATGTAGTTAAAATGCAAAAAATTTCCTATAGCAAGAAGAGACAAAACAGTAAAGATCAGTACGTTTATGTAAAAGCATAGGAATGAATCTTTGTTAATGGAATGAAGTGTGGAATAGATAAGTAGGTGAAAAATATATCAAAATTGTTGGCCAAATGTTTAAGCTTAGTAAAAAATATCATCTAAGTTAATTGATTAATTAATTGAGAGAATAATAATAATAAAACACATTGTTCAACCTGTGCAGCTTATTCCTGTAAAGTGGTGACATAAGTATTACTTCTCTGTTGGGATCAAAAGGATTGAAGAGTGTAAAAGTTGCGTGTCATGTCTTGGTTACTAAGGGGGTGCCAGTCCCAGTATATGTATATATATGTATGTATGTATATAATACAGTAAGTCCTCATTATACGGTACAAATGCCTTCCTGAAAAACCTTACCGCAAATCGAAATTACTGTATATCGAACCCATTATAACATGTAATAATAGGATATGTGTTCCAGCACATCAAGTCACTCCTACAGACTTGGAAATACATGAAAATAGTAAAAAAAAAATGTAAAGTACTGCAGAAAAGAAATAAACAGAAAATGTTTTTATTTATCTTTCACTCACCATGTATTCTATCAAATGATGTCCCTCTCGATTCTTCAACACTGTTCAGACTGTCGACTGAGCTAGACCCAAGTTTCGACTTATGGCAGACGTACCTTCTTCCTGCTCTTTCCTCTTCAAAATATTTAATTTTGCCTCCAATGTCAGACTACTCTTTCGCTTTACCTTTTCAACTCCAGCAGTGTCTGCAGAACATTTTATGGCCATTATGGGAGCGTCACTGTGCATCGTGATAATAATATCCATAAAAAACACACCGTAAGGATAACTTGTGTTCAATGAGAAACGCAGGGAGACTGATTGTTGTGGTGGCCACATGACGAGGTGGCACTACAGTGCAGTGTAAACAAAACACGAGCAGATACCGTATCTGTGAATTTTTCTTACTGTAAATATAATCAAGGGTAGTAATTACCAAATACCGTAACTGAATTTTCCAGATAAAGAATTACCATATAAGGAGGACTCACTGTAATATAAAATAAAATAATAAAAGTGAGCAAAATTTCAAATCAGCTGGCAAATTGAGTACATTTTAATGAATAATATAGGAATTATGAGAAAATTTATAGGGATGCATGAACATGGCAGCTTCTCAATATGAAAAATAAAATAAAATAATAATAGTAATAAATAAATAAAAGGTCTTACGCACAGCACCAATGTACAAGAATGGTCTTGGCATTAATCTGTCCA
Source organism: Callinectes sapidus (assembly GCA_020233015.1). Lineage (NCBI taxonomy): Eukaryota > Metazoa > Arthropoda > Malacostraca > Decapoda > Portunidae > Callinectes > Callinectes sapidus. The sequence goes on along the minus strand of CM035205.1, from coordinate 28,589,230 downwards.
CTTTTTCTTTCATTTTATCTCCATTTAGTTACTATAAGCAAATGAATAATAAAATTAATCATTCTATCTATTCCATTACTATAAGCACATTAATAATAGTAACATTAATCATTCTATCTCTATTCCATTACTATAAGCAAATTAATAATAGTAACATTAAGGAAGACCTTCCAACTAATTTTTAACATATCATCTACTATAAACAAATTTCAGTATAATACAAATTTTTACTAACCAAAACCAATTTGAGACGTATGGTAGGATGATTCATGTCACTATTACCACACTTATCTCTGTTGGTAATAATGCATATCAAAGTGGAAGTTAGTCATTGAATAAGTCTGTATTAATAGCAATTATAAAACAAACTATTTTGCAGATGTTTGTATAATTATCAAAGAACTCAAGATAAATATTTAAAAAAGCATGGCCATCTACCACACAAGTATCATCAAAACCAAGACAATGGATTGTGACAAGAGGAGGCAGAGTGGGAACTGAATGGGATGTGAGGAAGTGGAAGAGTGAGAAAGATGGAGAAGTGAAGTGTGTGGGGCTGAATATATGGAAGAATAATATGGAACATAAAAGAACTCTGGAATGTACAAGGAGAAAGAGCCATTAATGAATGAAAAGTGGTATGATGGTAGCCAGGGTGGAATGTTCTCTTCTGTGCTAGGGTATGGTGAATGGATGTAAATACAAGGAACTACAAATGATCAAGTCCCACAGCAGTGTTGGAAGAAATTCTGACTGAATTAGGGCATAATATACATGAGAGTGGAGAAGACAGGAAGGGAATGGATGATATTGTTGCTGGGACTATGTAGAGAGACAAATGAAAGGATGATTGAGACCGAAGGAGTTTCTGGACAGAATGTGGCATCCTAGATGTACAGGATACTGTTTTTTTTCCCTGTTTTCAGTTTGACTTTAGTTTATCCTTGTACAGGAGTTGCTGATCCAATGGCCTGGCTCTAGAGCCACCTGTAGCATCAAGATCAATATCACGAAATGATATCAGTGTAACATGTGGTACTTGAGTGTGAGAAGTATGAAATAGAGAGGAGGGAGATGATCTAAGTGATTCTGACTGAGTTAGGGCATAATTGGGATGAAAGTGAAGAAGACAGGAAGGAAATGGATGATGTTGCTGCTGAGACAGCATAGAGAGATGAATTAAAGAAAGATGGAAGCTGTGAAGTAGTTTTTTGAAGAAAATGTGGCATGCCAGATGTAGGATTAGTGTACAGGATACTTTTTTTTTTCTGTTCATCTTTTGGTTTTTTCCTCTACAGGAATTGTTGATCCAAAGACCTACCTCTGGAGCAATCCCGAGCCACCTGTAGCATCAATATCAAGATCAAGATAACAGTAGAATCTATTAGTGAGCAACACATAAGAAAATAAATGCTCTGACTTCTAATTCTGCAAAGCTTACAAAACGTTCATCTAAGAAATGAAACTATTTAATTCCTTAAGTATGGCTTCAATCCATAAGCAGCATACAATAAAAAATCAACTAAAAATGATATAATCATATCAATGATTATAACAATACTAAAAAAAAAAAAAATAATAAATAAATAAATAAATAAAATAATAATAAATAATAATAATAATAATAATAATAATAATAATAATAATAATAATAATAATAATACAGTAATAATACTAAAAACAAAAATAAACCAATAAATTATTCCAATTATAATATTTCCCCATTGAAAACCTTACAAATAGTATCTGACTACTTACAGCATTTAAGGTGAATTCATTTCAACCAAGGACTATCACCTATGTACTGAGATGCAACAAACTTGTGTTCACAGGGAAAACCACCTTACAAATAGAAGAGCTTGTCACACAGCCCAACAGCAGGGTTCTTCTTCACATTCTGGCCAATCAGATAAGCCAACTTGTGTGCATACTGAAAGAAAATATATTTCATTACTGCCTACTTTCCTTCATTGATAAACATGAACAGTTAACATTACAAAAACCTACATCAAAGACCAAAAACCTCAGGAACACAATGAATCCATGTGACACTCATGAATCAAAATGTGACTTATTTTCTTTGATGAGTGGGCATACTATGCACAGATTCCTTTTCCTAACTAGTTCTATACGAAGAAACAAAAATACTTCATAAATAACTTCTATTGGCGTTTTACAATGTGTCTAATAATGTGCTGGTGTTCAATCATGGATGCACATAAGATGCAAGATCATGCAATTGAAAAACATGTTAATATATCAAAATGTAGGACAAGACACATTACTTTTAATTAGAATTTCATATTTCACAAATTAATATCTAGTTGTATACTCCAGTGACTGACATTAATAGTTAGGACAATTTAATACCCAAAGCAACAAGGGGAAATTCAGCTGACCAGCATATGTAGTCCCTTGGCAAAGAGCAACGTCAAATAAGAGAATACAAAACCACATAAATACTTACCAGACAAGGAGCAGGAATTCGCACAGTGCCAGGCCAGTTGTAGTAGAGATGAGTCATTTTGTAGGCCAGTCTCTGCATGTGGTCTACTTTCAAATTGCTTCCATCATGCACAACAATATAGTGTGTTGGTGAAACAGTTCCCTGCAATTCATTCTTTATCAGTTTATCATGCAGTAAAGTATCATCCACAATTACCAAACAAAGAATAATATATTACAGATACAAAATATGACTAGATAAATATTTATTCATTAAATCTTTTGGAGCTGTATCCAGTTTTCTTTCCTTTTTTTAAGTATATCTCATCAGCTTAAAGGTGTAAGTCTTACATACCCTCCTTTCCTAAAAATCACCTAGAATTAATCAAACCTTTCTAAAAACTGTTCCAAACCCACTCAAACTCTACTCCACAACTACCTAATACTATAACTGTAAATAGTGCAGCCATTTCCTTACCTGCCTCACATGCTGTGATACGAGGAAGAAGTCATACCAATGACGGCTGGTGATGGTACTGTCCACAATGGAGCCAGGAGGAGGGTTGTTAAGGCCTCTGGAGACCTGCACCATTCACAATACTTTGTTATATATTTTTGAAAATATAACACACACATATACATACATGACTAATATGGAAATAAAAATATGTAAGAAAAATTGCAAGACCAATTCTAAAATGGATGGAAGACTTTTCATGCAATAGAGAAATAAGAACAGTACATAATTTGAAATGACAAATCAAAGTGGAAAAAATGATAATAAGGAGAGTCCCACAAGGATGTGTCCTGGCACCAATTATGTTTGCAACATATGTTAATGATATGGTTGAAGATATAGAAGGCTACTTAAGAATACTTTAGGACACTTAATTGAACTTGTACCACACAGCAACTATCACAGTGATTCTAATCTTTCAAGCACACAGTCCACAAACAGTTGTATCAAAAAAAGTGTCCCACACTAAACAATGGAGAACGACAGTTTTTCAAGCCAACGATCACTGATAACACTGACACATCTGCTGCCATGGATACGATGACAACAATGATAAACAAACCAATCGGAAATACAAATAGTACAATAACACAGATTTGTTTTCTGGGTGTAGGAATGCATTTCACTTTATATAATGGAAAAAATTGCTCTATTTACAATTTTTTTTACTTGTAAATAGTTTTCTAGGAACATAACACATTCATAAATCAAGGGTACATGGGTACAAGGGTCTAATGTACAACTAAGCAAATACAAAAGGTAAGACATCTAAATAACACTTAGCATTTACATACAAGCCATAAATTTATGCGGAGATAAAATACACGTCATTGAAAAATAACCAACCAGGAATAATGACCATATTCAAATGAAAAGGTATGAGAAACAAACTGATGAAGGAATAAAATAAATTACTTAGAAATTACAGACAACTGAGAAGAGTTCAATGCTTACAATGAAGATCCTGGTGTTTAGTCTCTTCTGAACCACAATATATGACAGCTTGGGATCATAAGAGTCAAAATGCATGAAGACAGTGGCCACCTGAGGTATCTCATGTTCCTCTACCATTTTCAGTTGCCCTTCACTGACGCCATCGCGGTACACAATGATGGAGCGAGGCAAGGCGTGATGGATCTAGCAAAAGTAGTAATACAATGAAATAAAAAAAATAAAAAATTGAAGAAGTTGGTACTTAATGTTTGTAAAAAATGCAACACATAGTACAAAATGCATAAGCAAGGAGTATGAAGACAGTAACATTGCCTTGAGTTATTTTGCCAGTGATTAACTGTTAATGAAGAGGCCACATCACCTCCTTGTGCTGATCATTGCACAATGTAGACCAATCAACACTCAAACTGGAACGACTAAGCTATATAAACAAAAAAGCTAGAAAGCAGAATTGGTTGCATATGTTAGATAAAATACTCTTTTGCATAAAAGTTGACTCAGAAAGCCTAGGTTAGTGCTGCCTTTTTTGTTGTCAACTGTCAACTAGTAAATAAATCTCAATAATGAAGCCCTGACATCAAAGAAATCTTGCTCATCTCCAAAATATCTTTCAATTACTGCAAAAATCTCTTATAACAGAAAAATGGTAGCATGTCAACATAATGTTACATTTCAAAACATCTAAAGCTCACAAAAAAAACATTATCTCAAGCTCAACATCTACTTTAAGATAGCTTACACAAGATTTTAACTCAAGCTTTACAATACTTACTTTATGATAGTGCCGTAATGATTCCAGCACGTGTATTTTGAGTTTGTGGATAACATCATCACCAGTATGCTGAAAACTAACATTTGAATACCATTTGGTGAGAGTCTGGTTCATTGAGGCTACAAAGCCCACCACTGAAGAACCTCGCTGGCAGCTGTCATGGTAAACATCCACACCACAAACCTATTCAGATGAAATATTCTAAATGAATATCTGTACAGGTGAGATATAACAAGTAAATTATTCCATGAGAGAGAGAGAGAGAGAGAGAGAGAGAGAGAGAGAGAGAGAGAGAGAGAGAGAGATTCCTTCACTATATATATATATACCTCTCGTTTTACACTTGTTCATTTTACGTGTTTTCTTATTTACATGGGGTCCAAAATCCTCCCCCAAAAATATAATTTAGGTACGTTTCTTTTCACATATGCAATATTTCGTGGAGTGGCCAACAGATGTTAAGGAGCCAGTAAAGTGTGTGTGTGTGTGTGTAAACAATTTACGTTGTTTTTTGTCCCTAACCTCTTCAGGAACGCATCTCTCACATAAAACGAGAGGTACCTGTAAGTGAATGATCCATAATCATGTCATTTTAGCAGTTTCTTACCATTAGACCATTCAGAGGAATCTTAAGGGCCCACAACTCTCCCCCAAGCTTGCAATTGATTTGTAGTGCTATCTTTTGAGTTACTGCTCGCAATTTCTTTTCTTGATTAATTGTGCGAGACACAATGCACTGAGTTGGGAGGCCCATATCTCCACAAGCAACACGCTTCACTGCAGAGTAGCGATCCTCACGTTGTGTTGGAAAGATCACGACTGCCAGCTGTAACTGTACATGAAAAATTATCTTCAAAATGTGACAACTAATATGCATTTAATTTTGAATATGCTTCAATGCTAATTAGCAAGCTCACCTATCAGAGGTCAAGAGAATAGCTTCTTGTGTATGTCACATGGCTGCATCTTGGGTGACTCAGAGCAAACAAAACTTGTAATATTCTTGAAGGGCTAAATATGTCTTCCAGTAAGACCACAGATAAGTGTGTTTACACAATCAAAGAACATTTATAAAAAACTGGCTCTAATATCTGGGCATAACTCTAGGCAATTCCATTCCCAGAGGTGCCTCATGTATTATAGCATTTTGCCAATAATGGGCTATTTATGAAGCCCAGATGGCTCTACAAGTTAAGCGATTACCAAGCCAAAAATGACTTCATCCTTTCCATGATTTACCTACGGTTATAAAAGCACTTACATGTCAAAGTAACTTCATGCATGAGTTGGGTAATGAAAAAGCTTTGCAAGAAAAATATAGCATAAGAGAAAACATTTCTCTCCTTAATGTATTTTCCTGAGATGTGAAGCCAAAGTTGACAAACTGGCACTCTCATCTCACCTTTTTTGGGGTTTATAAACAATAAAATGTAAGATCAGCAATTCCAGGCCTCTCTAGATATTTGATTCACATTAGAGTATGGAAAATAAATATAGGTTTTAAGTGTCAACTTATCTTTTGGCGGATATTTAAGGTTAATAATATTGAATAGTTCAACAGCGGATATCCGAGCTCAGAGACCGTCAGTCATCTGAGATCAAATATGACTCATATTTGTTTTGATTTCATCCGAAGAGGACCTCATCACGGCACTGTCTGCTGTCATTCCCACAGATCATGCTTCAGTATCCCCGCTTCCACACACCCCGTGTGGTCCTACGTTCCCAGCGTCCTCCCGCCCTCCAGCTTGAAACACGTCAACTTGTAAACACACCTTCCTGTTGGTCTTGGATTAGGGACAGTCTCCTGAATCTTAAGTGGCAAGATTTGCCTCACTTTGATATTCGTCAAAATAGAGACTGATACACTCTAAACGAGTACTTTCTAGCTGAATAGTGCACATTGATTATGCTAAATGGGTGAACACCACATTATTAGTTTAATTTTATTCATAATCATAAGAACAATGTGAAATGGAATTGCCAGATGTTAAATATTCTGGCACTGGTTTCAAGATACATCACGGTAAACGATTTCTAGTATAATGCTATTATATTACTTCACTTGTACATAATGATACAATGCCACACAGCTGCTTGGTTAAGTACAGAAAAATCGTGATAGTTAACATCTTGCTTGGTTCAGCTATCTCTTAACCGGCCAGTGACATCTGGTGGCTGCCAATTTCATAAATAGCCCATTATTAACAAAATTTGAATTTTGAGCCTGAAATAATCTGGAACACCTTTTGGATTCACACAGTCCCGGACACAAAATTTGGTCTACTTCTAATATATCACAAGAATCAAAACATTCTTCAGGTTATAATGGTAAACTTAATTGAATAATCATTACAAAGCCTAATTACTTTACCTCCACATAAATAAATAACCATGATATGTGCAATAGCATGATGCAGCAAGTAGATAATTGGGCACTAGTTATTCATTAATGAGAACAAAAAGTATTACAGGGCAACATAATAAGACTACAAGTATTATCAAATATGAAGTGAAAGATTATGGTAAATGTACAAGTTATCATTAGTCTAAGATACATACTTCAAAGTTAATATATCCCATGTGAAGGACTTAGAAACAGTATTTTTTAGTACATTAGTATGACTTCCCAAGAGAGAGAAAAACAATTCCACTAAATTTTGTTAATTTTGATCCAGGCCAGATATCTGCAGGTTGAAATGGGTTTATTTCTGCAGCTAACCAATCCACTCAAGTCAGTAATGACGGGGAGAGATTAAAATTTAGATGGATGCAATAGTCACTCTCCTTCAGTACACCAAGGGTAATGAGTAATGAGGATTGCAATAGTCTCCTTCAGTACACCAAGGGTAATGAGTAATGAGGATTAGGAGACAAGGGCAGTGTAGTGAGTGTGACATGTTTCAAATATAAGCAATAATGGGTCAGGGTTACCTTTAGGTGAGGATTGTGTGGGGCATCAGTTGTCAAGAACATATTTTAAGTAAATTGCATGACCTTCATGCCAAAAGATATATTGATGTTATAAACATGAGCATGTTTCTAAGAGTTTCTAAGGCTTTTATTAAATTAAACTTCTTTAAAGGCCTGGCAAAATTCATTTTTGCCTATTTTCTTCTAAATAATGCAGAAAAAATTAATAAATGAAAACTTGTATTGCACAATGTTTTAAGATTATTTCTGCAAAACTTATTAACACAAGTTTTATGTTGCAGTATCTTGACAAAGATCTTCTTGTAAATATGTAGGAACATGAATGTGTCTACAGGCTCTTTACAAAAATATGGCAGAGTATAGTGGTGCCACGGAGTGAGAGAGGGTTTTCAATTTCCTACTTACCAAACAACATGAAAATTTGTGCAGCCAACCCATATCTAAATAAAAGAGAGTTTTTCAAAAATAATACCTGACTGTGATACTGTTGTTTCAGAGCTATAACATAGCTCTCTGTCCTGTCATCATGTAGCTGCACCATCAATGGCTCTCCGACCTGAATGCCAATATTTCGGCCAACTGTTCTCATCATACAGCAGAAATTTCTAGCACATTCTTGGTCACGTGGACTGAAGAGGACAACCCAACGCTGACGTATTAAATCCACCTAGAAGAAACAGATACAATTACTATCTCAGAAAAAATTATTGCAAAAGTCACAGATAACATTTAATAAGTACGGTATGAAACATTTGAAACATTTATTCATGGCCTTCCAATACATTGGTTTTAAAAAAATGAGTACCGTTTAGGCCTGCCTATTATCTAAGCAGTAGCTTTTCAGGTAAATGTACATGACAAAAGCAGGAAACATGTGACTGCTGATCATGCAAATAATAAAACAAGATAATTCATACTCATGCAAATCATAATACTTTAGATATTTTCTAGAAATCTATTTGGACATTCTACTGTAACTATAAGCAGTACATAATGTAATTAAGACAACATAATAACTGCAATAACATTTAACAGATTCTTCACAACATACAGGCAGTATGACTTTCTCCCTGGATGTCTCCCGGCTCCAGTCTGCAAGCTGTGAGCCTGCTACTTCACCACTCCCAAATATAATAGTCTCTGGGGTAAGCATACGACCCTCAAAGGGAATACTACTGTCTTGTAGAGAGAGTCCCCAGTCAGCAAGGATTTTATGGGCTTCTTCATTCTCTGAAAAGGGAAATTATATAAGAACATTTGCTCCTCAACCATCAACTTCCTTTGCTTATATTCATTGTTCCTGGATTTTGAATACAATGAAGCAGCTACACCAAGTTTTCAAGATGTAATGGGAGCTAAAGTCATGATTAAAGTTTTTGCATGGATGAAAAAAATTTTGCAAGAGTAGTAACAACAGTACACCCATTGCATGTTATACCTTTAATATAATCATAAATTTCACAACCATCCTCATCAAGTAGCTCAGGAGTGGGGAACCTTCGTCCTGCCAACGACTAGTTGAATATTTTTGACACAGGTCATGTATCATCTCTCTTTTCAAGTTTTATATTTCATACTAACTAACATTGTTATTTTAAAATTATTTACCAGTTAGGGTGAATGTGAGTCTTTTTTGCTAAAAAATGGCCAAAGAAATTCACAAAATTACCGAAATTATGAAAAAAACAACTTTGAGAGCAAAATCCACGAGTATGCGGGTCTGTGAACGGTGAATCATGAATGGGTGAGGGTATACTGCATTAAGAATGTTTAATAATCAATATTATAAAATATTATTGAGATTTTATTCTTAATTAAATTCTGTTCTGATTTCATATCTTCATATGAAAAAAAGGGACACTAAACAAAATGAAACCAGCAGTTTACTAACCATTCACATTTTTTATGAAGCTCCTCAGTGAAGCATGACGAACATTAGGTGTGATGCGGGTGTGTTGGGCAACATCTTTCATCACATGGAAGTTAGTCTTCAAGTCATCAGTCAATCCCGTCATGTTACACAGCTCAGGTATCAAATACACACTCTTAGAGTAACTCTGGCAAAGAATAGACATTTGAACGTATAACACCAACAGAGATTTTCTTAATTGAATGGAATATGGTACTATATGAGCTTCAGTTCAGTTTTAGAATTGTTAAAAATTCAACTTGGCCCAAAAGAATGGGAATTGTCAAATTCATTATCCAACAAGTTTTAATCACAGAGGATCTACTGTATTATCATGCACGTAGAATCATTCCTATTTCTCTACAAAACTTCTGTCTCCATTAAGCAACATTAGACCCAAGCTTATCCCATCCATAAATCTAAGGCTACATCATGACTCACCCATACTCTAATAGACAAATGGAGTTTTCTATATAAAGATGGCAACTTCAAACTTTCCTAAAAATAGTAAGTAATCTTACTCGATCTTTCAGTTCTCTCTTCTTGACTTTATGGCCCAGTAAAGGCTGCTTCAGATCCTTTATCTTTATACCATAGGTATCTTGGTAGTAGTCCACATATTTCACCTGGAGAGACGAAAAGTAAATAAATAAATTAATGAAATAGATAAAATTATCAGATACTGAAAAAAAAGTACTGTAAAATCTTTGCAAGATATTACACTCCTCTTTCACTTCAGATGAAATATCTTATCATTTAAAAAACAAAGCCTTACCTCTTTGCCTTCATAGTTTGTGAAAGTGGAAGTAGGATTTTGGTCAAAGAGAACATCATCAATGTGGTATGTCCTGTTGTTGTAGCGTGTGAGGACAATACAACCAATCAAGCTGCTAGTGATTGCATCCTTGTAATTCCCATGGTGTTTTTGGCATAATGCACTCCTTGAAAAAAACATCAGATATTTTAAAAATTACTACATGAATTAAGAGAGAGAGAGAGAGCCATGTCCTTTATTTATATGTCAATGGTCAAACTTACATGACATCGTAGCATGTTTCTGTGCGGAGAATTCTATGTGACACATCAACACATATCATTAGTCCATCCTCCTGCTGGCTCACTGAAGTAACATATCCAGGCCAAATCTCCAGCCTTGGAAAGCAAAACATAAATACCATGGAATATAGAATTCTTACATGTATAATCCATTCTTATCTACATTCTTATCCATAATGATCAATATTCATCAAACTTCTATTCCCACAGCAAACTAACACTTATAACTAACAGCACCAAATAGTAATGAAAGAAATGCTGATTTCATCTTTCTCATTTTCTTTGAGATGCTCATATCAATCTTCTATCCTATAGCTCTTACCATGCTGAACCACTTTCATTCACCTCAAAAAGATCTAAAGGTCATAGAAGGGAGGGAACAAGGGAAACATAACAACTTTGTACACTTACTTGTGTTGTGGGATTAGAACTGAACCTCCTGGTGAGTAATAGTTATTTCCAATCTTTGACATCTTCAACTTTCTCATGATGCGGTTGAAAAGCACATTGTAAAACTGAACGCACTCACTCATCTTCACTTTCTTCTTATAAATTACCTTTACAGTAACTTCTTCATTGGTTTGTTGGTTTGTGGTTTCAAACAATACAATCTGGACAAGTGCAAAACAAGATATTGAAATTAGTGAAGGATGTTCAACTTTCTTACATTCACACACTATAAAATTAATATATACATACTAAAACACAAAAGAAAACATATTACTGATGCATACCTCTTTGGGCAATTTTATGGGAAGCCAAAGCATATTTCCATCAAAAGATTTTGTAGATCCCAGCTGGTCTTTGAAAGTTTTGAGAAGAGAAAAGCGATCATTCAAAGCATCAACTTGAGGTTCAAATTTAACCTCATATTGAAAAATTGCCTTGTCTACATCTTGAGACAGACGAATCCAATTTCCTGTTCCAGAGAACCTGAAAGTAATCACTTTACATTAACACATAGCATCATGAAAATACAACAATAAATAGCAAATTGAAGTTTAATAATTTCAAGCTGGCTCCTGTGTTATACTGGGCGTATCACCCAGTTTCATTTACTACTTCGTTGATATGCCAGTATTGTAGTCACACTTGAATCTCCTTCCCATTTGTGCTCTGCCAACATTCCAGTCTTTATTTTCATTGGTCCACATATGACAGTACTACCTCCACCCCTTTCTCCTATGCCAGAAATGACATAGTCTTCTATATGGAAATTTACGTGTATAGTGTTTTATTGTCTCACATGTATAGATTTTTTTGTGGGCACTGTACAATACACACTGATGGGGTTGCATAAAATGATCTCAACACTGCTTTAAATTAAAAAAACCTAGCAAAACTACTTAAGGGTAGTTGTGACTTTATCCTATGGGATATAAACAAGGGTAGCATGTGGTGTAATGACTTATTCTAACCATACAGGTTTCAGCAAACAAACTGTATGCCAAACAAAGGTCATATACCAAGCAATTTGATACTTATTCTTAAGCAGACATAAACCAAGGCACCATTGTATTGGCAAATATTGAGATGCATGAACATTCTACCACTCACTTTGTTCCAGCAGTACCATGCTGTTTTACTGGATCCTGTTCACCTTCTGACACACTTAAATGCTGCATGCTCTCTGCTGCTGCAACTACTTCATCCTTGCAGGGACGAGTGCTCATGGCTGAACAACTGCTTTGCCAACACACACACACACACACACACACACACACACACACACACACACACACACACACAATGAAGGGAGTGATTAAGAATTTTCACTCAATATAAAATAAAAACTATTCAATCAAAACATCATATATTTTTAATTTATATGGCTCAGAAGGGCAAATACTTTCTTGTGAAAACACAAAAAATTAATTTTGAAAACCTTTGTGCAAGCAGGATAAAGAAAACTCACAGAGGATAAGCTCCTTGCTGGGTGGTGACAGAACCAACCACCTCAGCTGTGAGTAAAGCAGTGCTGCCTCGTGCCATGCCAGATTTGATGTTCATCTCAGCCACAGATGAAATTGGAGACCCTCTAAAGTTGGCTCGCTTCTGAAGTATCTGACTTAGAAGTGCTCCCCGGCTTAAGCTTTGAGGCTTTGGTGCACCATCCCCTTGGAGGGGTGGTGACAAGGCAGCCGCCCCAACACCAACATCTTTTGCTCCACTCTATGGAAATAAAGGTTTATCACTATGACTTAGCAAAAGAAACTGTCTCAATAATTTTGCCACGTAATAACTGTGTGAAGAGAACACTGAATGATCTTCAAATCTTATAAATAATGCACATACAATAGTGATCATGAGTTCTTCACTACCAATCATAAAATGAAAACATATTCACCACTTTAATTATCTTTTGTGTGAATGAAATAAGAAACAAAAAAGCTTTTTTACACAATGTATATAATTCCATATAAGATGCATAAGCATATAGGATGTAATCCCATTTCAAAAGAACTTATTCAAGATTTTTTTGTGTAAATAAGCACTAAATGTTTGTATCAGGCTAACAGTAATTGAACAAAAAGGAAATAACAAAAATAAAAACTTCCTACATGAAAGTAGTAATAAAACAGGTAGTGGCTTGGTCACAGAAGCAAAGCAAATAACTCAACCCACAGTTGCTGAGATGTCAACAAAACACTTGATGTATCATTGAACAGGGCCCCATTTCAGTTTGAAATAATAATAATAATAATAATAATAATAATAATAATAATAATAATAATAATAATAATAATAATAAACGTGAAAATGGAGACTATGGAAGAAAGAAAGGAGGAAAAATAGAATACATGTATGAAATGGTTACTAATCGAGGTGTGGCACATCATCATTAAGATAAAGTCTGAACAGCTCTTTTGCCCTGGGTACATTCAAGATGAACCAACAAAAAAGTCAACACGAACTAAATCTAACTAAAGCGTATAATACTTCTATGCATTTTCTATTCCCAACAATCCTTTTCCCCAATACAATTAATCAAATTACTTACTTGTAATGGAGCAACAACTGCTTGTGGAGGTTCATGGGACGTAACTTGCCGAGGTTGCCTAGCCCTGTTCTCCAGGGCTTTCAGTATCAGTGCTCCTCTGCCACCCAGGGTGCGCTTTTTTGAGGAATCACCCTCCATCTTTTACAAGTGCTGAAAGTCAATATCATGCAAGATTAAACAATGTAAGACCAAGTGAGAAAATTTAACCTCCCCTTTCACTAAGACCTTTCCCAGTATCTTGTCTTGCCATTATACTAGGGGAGGAACAGTCTTGTTATATTTGGACTATCTGCTTTAGCTTGTCGTAAGAATCCCTGAGAGGGTTTGTTGAACCTGTGGCCCTCAGCTTCGATCTCTAGATATGGGAGTTAAAATTTCTTGATAAGTTTTGTTCAGACATCACATAAAAATATCCAGAAACCCCCAGATTCCCACATGTTCCTGAACTTGTGGGGGGATAGTCATTAAGGTATAATTCTATAAAAAATTAACAAATTAACAAGAGCTTCAGTACTCTGACTTTAGCTCAATATGAGGAAGCAGTAACATCAACAGCATCTGAATTGATATAACAAGTTGGATAAACCACAGATGTAAAATCATTAAATAACTTTGCGTAACTAGTGACAATGAAGTTTTAGTTTCTGCACTTACTCTCCCCTCATCCCCTTAACAAGTTTGAGGACAGGTGTGGGAAATGCAGGGCTTTGTATGACGAATATGAAATGCATCACAAGTGCATATTTGTTGCATAAAGAGGATGAAATAGCCAGCCAAAAATTTATGGAAACCTAATTCAAACTAACATCCTAGTGTGACATAACACCTAACATGAATTAACAACAAGTAGTGTGACATGGTGTGATGTGTTTTATGGGTGGCCACTCCCCCACCTGAAACCCCGCATTTCCCATGTCTCCAAGCTTGTTTATGGGGAGATGGGTATGGGCAGAAACTAGAACTACGTACATCCCAGTCCTCTGATAACACTTTTTTATATACATATATATAAAAATGTACACGCCAAAACAATAAACTAACAGAGACCAGACACTGAATAACAGAAGCCCACATCAAACTTACCTAAAACCTTTCCAATAGTTTGAAATGCCCTCAACTAACACCAACACCAATTCTTATGCCATGCAACAGTCACGGTTCCACCTTAAGTTACAAGCTGGTCTGTCTCACTCTTGTAGTCTACCACATTAAAGTTACTCTCTATCTGTATCTCGTCTCCACTAAAATAAATATAATGTCACAGGTAATATTTGTTGAGAACCACTGTGAATGGCTGACTTCCTACCCAAACACGGTGTCCCTACTAGTGATGCATCTCCCACTACTGTATTGTTACTCATTATAAAACAAAGGAAATGTAGACTATACTGAATGCTCTCGATCGCTTGGTCACTATCAAGGGTGTGTTACACATCGAGCAACTTATCAATATTTTTTTTTCAACTAAAGCTTCATTCACCCATTGTATTTCCCACTCCTGTTCTTTTTTTACTGATCGAATCACACCACTCATGGCCACTCACAATGACTGCAGATTTATATATATGAAATAAAAACTGTCTCTTAATAACTCGTCCTTCCTTTACATCAGTATTTAGCCGCCATAGCCTCACACCGCCGCCTCAACCTACCTCCCCTTCCCAGTACCATACCAACGCACCACACCATATTCACCCTCGTGTACAATCTTTACATCACTACATACGCATTCTATCAAAAGATATGGAAGTCAACTCACTGCAGACGGCATAAAATTAATGTATACGCATGGAAATCACTGCTGACACCTTCCTGTGGATTCCTCAATGGCGGTATGGCTTTCAAGTTTCAATCCGCGTCATGCGTGTCTCCACCGGCTCAAAGGAATACGGTAGAAAATTCTAGCACTGCACTATTGTAAATTGTTTGCATTTCATAAATCTTTATTTTTATGCGATATTTGCAACATTCAGTGGATAAAATTAAAAGAGATATAGGAGTAGCGAAGTCCCGTGTCACATTTGCTACTAAGCCAAAGCTGTTATTGTAAACCACAGATTCGAACTTTTGAGGTCAAATTTAAATTGTTTTGCAAGGAAATCATACCTATGAAATTATGTTAGTTATCAGACCTTTTTCAATAGTAATTACTTGATGTAAAATATTTTCTTACATATCTACTACCCTACCTGTGAAAATAGTTATCCTTACAACGCACGTACCTCTACTCTTCAAATTTAAAGTTGCTTCCTATCACGAAATTTACTTAGAGTGGTAGTTTCACCCTTCCATTCTTTTGAGAGCTGTGTAGGTAATGGGAAATGTCTATGTTAGTTTTGGTAAGTGTTTCATAGTAAATTTGGCGTATGAATGGTAACAGATTTCACTCTTCATTGCTGCCAAGTCGTCTCTTTTCATGTATGCAAAATTACAAATTAAGGAATCCCTTTTTATTTCCACGTAGATTGTTAGTATGGCTAAACCAGGGGTGCAATGCATGAAGCGGAGTAATACGTACTATGTAGGCTATATAAGTAGTCCATCCAATGATTCTCTCTCTCTCTCTCTCTCTCTCTCTCTCTCTCTCTCTCGTTATTAACTTGTTACCCATTTCTTTCATACATAACATGTATCTGCTTCTGACCCGCCGCCAAGCATGACTTATGGCTGTCCTAGCACAGTGAGTGTCTACCACAGCAATAGGGATGGGTTAGCAAAGGGCTGTCATGAACGTTTTACTAGCTGCCTCCACATGAGAGTGTCTCGCAGGGCAGCGATCACACATATGATTTATTGTAGCAATGCGCCTTAGGCTATGATATATTACTGAGAAGTTTATGACGCCTGCAGTGAACTGTGCGTTATGTGTAGCTCCTGGGCGACATACACTGCATCACTTTGCTAGGAAGTGTCCCTTATTATGACCTGCGGCGGCTTATCTTTAGGCTGATTAAGCCTAACACACTTAAGGCTTTACTGCAGGAATATCCTAACTTTCCCCCAAGATGATGATGATGGTGTGTGTGTGTGTGTGTGTGTGTGTTTTGTTATCTCAATCAATCAATCAATCAAGGGGGACGGACGCGTGGTCTCACCTATGTATGCGCCATTCCCGGTGGTCTCCATGCAGGCTCCCTTCCCGTTCCAAGTAACTCACAACCACGAGTTCCATGCTGGGTTATCGCTTTCGGAGACAACACCATAAGGGTCGGCTTTCGAGTAGCGACACGTGCCCATATATACGCAGCTGGCATTGGCGGACTATGCTAGTAATAGGCCTCAAATGAGTTTCACGGAGCAATCGCTGATTTGACACAGTTATACCAGTGGTACCTCATGATCCTGCAAAGGCATCTAGTACCAAAAGATATCAATTTGTCTCTTCAGGTCGGTGTTCAGTGTCCATGTCTCATAACCATAAAGTAAGACACGGATCATTAGCGATTCCTATTATTTCCTGGCTCAACCCACCGTCGTTGAGCACTACACTACCAAGGTTAGTGAAGTTTTCTGAGATCTCAATGTCCTCGCCACACACATAAACAAACCGTGCAGTTTCACCCAATAAGTCTCCAAACACCACTGTGTACTAAGTTAATATTTAGCAAGATCAATAGAGAAGTCAGCATGGGAATAGCGATAGGAGATAGCAAGGGGTGCAACATTCCAGCGAAGAGAGAGGCCGAAGACAGTCAGTCAAGGTTGATGAGGCGAAAAGCTTTTGGTTCCACTTAGAGTGGTATGTGATTTAATGTCACTGTGCATTAAAAAAACATCTAATCACTGAAATTTTACTTCACTTCTTGTTCTTTGTCACGCAATAAACACTTGAGGATCGTGATCCTTGCTCCAAACAATTTAAAACCTCCGGTTGTCGAAACATCCTAAATTATAGAAAACATTACTACTACTTAAAAAAAATAAAATAAATAAAAACATGAGCATATCACTTTCATTTTAGAGAGAGAGAGAGAGAGAGAGAGAGAGAGAGAGAGAGAGAGAGAGAGAGAGAGAGAGAGAGAGAGAGAGAGAGTGTGTGTGTGTGTGTGTGTGTTCCCCGATATATATGAAACTTTTATTTTTGATTCTTATAGCGACACATTTATTATAACATGATATTTATTTCTCCATTATAACTTTCTTTTATTTATGAATGTTCTTTCCATCACAACAAATTTTCCGATTGGCTGTGTGAAAGCGTAGTAGCCAATCAGATGTAAGCATGTATGAAAATTTCTTCTAGTAAAACAACATTGCACTATATAAAATATCGAGCTAAAGTCTATTTTGGGCTTAAGATAAATGTACTAAAATTTACTTTAAGAATTATCTACTCTTTTTATGTAATAATTTGTTGAATTGGATGTGAAGATCTAGAAAAATAAATAGTACAGAAATCATGTTTGCCCAGCGGTCTTCCCTTTCCATCCCTCGCGCGGACCAGGTATGTGCATGTGGAGTGTTCACATATTTTTACCAGTTTTTATTAAGAAATAGCTTATCTTTCAATAACAGGAATTAGTCTAGGTGTGGAAGGGGTGGTATAGCAAGTCCTAGTGGGAATATGACCTGGCTGGTGTGCCTGGTGTATCTGGAATGCCCTATGTTTACATGCGGCGCGTGGTCAGTGTGGCGACTCTTCCTCTTGTGGTCTGGTACTTTATATTTTACATAGAGCCTATTATGTTCTTGATTTTTGTTAACACTGCTTCTGTTTCTTTTATTATACACTTTTGAAATGCATAATAAAGCTTTTATTGTAGTGGCTTGACTGTGAGGGAGATTTCAAGACATTTGTCTCTGTCTTTCGGCTAATTCTTATGTCTTTTCTGGGGACTGGTAATAATAGTAAGCTTTTTTTTATTTTCATTGTTTTTATTGCCCTTGGCCGGTGTTCACCCCTTACATAAAAAAAAACGTTTGCCTCCACCCCCGCACACCACCAAGTTCGGGTAATTTTTTACTTTTACACCAGTCTCTCAATATCAGACGAAATTATTTTTACCTGGTAGATTTCGTTGTGTTTTGAATAAATCTGCTTGTTGTTTTCCTCGCAAATCAGTAGTTTTTTTAAGGGGGGTCCCTCCCAACCCCGAAGCTAACGATTTGCAACAAAAACAACAGGCAGGTTAATTCAAAACGGACCGAAATATACCAGGGAGAGATAGTTTCATCCTCACCAATGACGCTCGCCAATGGAGCAAGTTTCGGCTTCGCTCATACCCCTGAAATCACTAAAACGTTAAAATTCCATTACCTGCGAACTAAAGTAGTTCATCATGCAATACAGCCATTCAAAATTAGATAAATAACCTCACCTTTACGATGAAACTACCGTCTGTGGCCAACAGCGCTCTAAGCTAAAACATTACACTAACTAAATGTAACCTGGCGAGGGACAAATCCAGCCCTGGGGTGCTCTAACTGAACATTGCGGGCTCTAACTGAACCCTGAGGGCTCTTTGTATTAGCCAAAAGTCGTTGCCGTATTGGAAATCAACATGTAATGCACTATGCACCTCTCACAGCCCAGACACCTTCCAAGACTGATCTGAATATTTCTATTAAAGCCTCCTCTATCTCTTCAAGAGGCTGTGATTAGCAGAATTAATTATATATATATTTTTACTGGCCCCTGAACAAACCAAAGAACCCATCACCATGACTAATTTTGGCACCTGCGCAGAATATTGACATACGCATGTACGAATGAATTCATGCAGACCAGTGCTCAGTTAGCCTCGAGACAGCACATGGGCGGTGTGTGTCTGGATGGCTAGTCACCTCCCACAAATTAGGTAAATCTTCAAAAATTGCTAGTGCCATTATAAATGATTTGTGGGGTTTATATAGGGGGCAAATTATTCAATATGGAAAGCTCTAACAGATGGGACGGTTATGAAAAGCCAACTTGAGCCTGGTGGAAAAGTATTTAGAAGGATTGATATCTTATAGTTTTACATATGAACCTTACACTACTTTTGCTATTTTAGACATTAGGGAGTGGTCTGATCACTAAATTTATTTCATGTTGATATATTGACGGATGGATTCTCCATTGCAGGCAAGATGGCTCCTAGATATGAAATGGCTGTGGGCCTTAACAAAGGCCACAAAGTCACCAAGAACACACGCAAGCCCAAGCCCAGCTCATGCAAGGGGGTGAGTCACCATTAGTAAATATTTTTGGATATTTGATCTCAAAATTTACCAGAAAGCCATTTTTTCATCTAAATATTTAGATTACCATCGTGCTTTTTAGTGGCTTAAATTCATTCATGTGTAGATTCTTCTGGGGTGTGATTATGTAATAACAACTTGAAACTAAATTCCTCTTCTTTCCATCTCTCCTCCCACCTTTTCACCTTTGTTTTGAGCATCACCTCTGCACTTACTCTTCCATCCAAAGCAAAATGTAACACAAGATATTAGAAACAACCTATTTTCAATAAACTAAACTATATTCATCTATCTTCCATATATTTCATTAATTATGTATGTAAATGCAAAAAATGTGGTTTCAAATGTTCTTTTTATTTCAGAAAAATACCAAACACAACAAGTTTGTGAGGGACCTGGTGCGAGAAGTCATGGGCTTTGCTCCTTATGAGAAACGTACCATTGAATTGTTGAAGGTTTCCAAGGACAAGAGAGCTCTCAAGTTCCTTAAGAAGCGAGTAAGTTTGCTTTCCTTCTGATTAATTGTATAGTATTTACTTAAGATTTTTTGTGCATGTCAAGAAGAGATGCCAGTAAGGTAGATGACTTAAAGTTCTGTTGTGATTAGTGTTCACAATATTCAAATAATCTCATATTTCATTTTTATGCTGCTGACTTCATACCATTAAATGCAGCTGATTTGAAGCAGTGATGTTTTTCCTTGTATAATCTATCTTTTGTACACCAAGATAGCTGTCAGTCATAAGAGGTTCTAATTATTCAGAGGTATAGTTGGCTGTTTAAGTATAGTCCTGGGCTTCGTTGGGATTCCTCCACCATTGCCACCCCCCTATGGATGACAGACTTTCTTTCTTTTCCCAATCCTGCTTCCTCTCTTTATCCTGTTTGTCTGTCTTTCTCTTCCTCTATTTCTATATAAATTCTTGTATTTCCAAAATAATTCAAATTTTTTATCCACATCTTTGAGAAAAATCCAGGCAAGTTTCTATACAAAAGTGCCCCCACCTTAAATTTGGTATATGAGCAGGGGAGTGCAACCTTGCCAATACCTCCACCTGACCTGCCTTACTAGTCAATCTATGGTTTGGGTGGGAGAAAGGGCCTGGTGGACTGTGTAGATATAGCAACAGTGGAGGACTACTGTCAAAAAGAGCTGTCAATTTCTAGTGACCTAACCATAGATGATGGTCTGATACCATGACTATTTTATAAAAAAAATGCTTGCACCACATCTGAAACTGCTCTTCTATCAGCAGTACTTCAGTAGGGAGATAAAGGGGATATGACTGAATGAAAACCAGGACTTTGCATTAAAGAAAAAATACATATCAAACAGGACTCATCCTTTTCATATATTATGTGCACTGCTGTGAATATTGTGATTTGTTTTTTAGAAACACATTATGTCAGGAGTGTGAGTTGTATGTATAAGTTTGTGGAGAATTACAGAAGACTATAATGCTAAACCTCTTGCCCTCTGTGACTTCTCATTTTGTGTGGACCCCCATTAACTTGCTCATAATCCAACATAATTCTGGCATGTAGCACAGAAAGAATCTCATTTGGTTTCACATTCCCTGATGATTCTGTTTCAAGTGGTTGCTCACCCACTGATATTGTTGAAAAATATGAAAAATTCAGAACTAAGTTTTGAGTGGATTTGAACTGCACATGTATGTAGCCATATGTAGGGACACAAATTTAATTCGCTGTGAAGTTCTTACTCTGGCTACATGGGTTTTAAAGATTCTAGGGGTGTAACTATCTACAAGGTGGGCCTTGTTATTCTATATACGAAGCTCATTTTTTCTTATTTTCTTCCTTACTATATTTTCATCTGTATTTCTAAAGACCTCTGACACTAAAGCCTGCTGGGATGTGTCTTTTTTGCATATAGATAATTTTTTACATAGGAAAAGGTTAACAAAGGTGAAAATTGAGGATGCATTCCCACACATGAGGATTAGACTGAAAATTGTAAAATTGGCTTGAAATATTTAGTTCATAATGTGTTCGTGTGTTCATACCTGACTTTAATAAATCCTTCCCTCCTTCATTTACAGCTTGGCACTCACATCCGTGCCAAGAGGAAGCGTGAAGAAATGCAGCGTGTCATGGGTCAACAGAGGAAGGCTGCAGCTGCTGCTGCTGCTGCTGCCGCCGCTGCTGCTGCAGGACACAAGTAAAATACTGTATAATTAAAAGGAAAAAAAGGCCAAGAATTTTTTTTCAACCTTGTATGTGTGTGTGCAGACTAAATTTTGGTTAAAAAAATTGTGGAACATAGTGATGTAGATGAACTTCATGCAAGTGGAACAAGAAACTCCGATGTCTAACACTTGACACAAAGAGATACCCGCTTTTGAGTGTCACATAATTTTGGTTGAATGATCAAGTCGTCCTTGACATTTCACAAGTGAATTCAAGAATACTGACTTTCACTGTCTCTATAGTTGACATAAGGAAAATACTAATTGATCAGTAATATGAAGAGGTGTAAGATCAGTTAAAATGACAGTTAATTTTCTAGAAAATAATGTATGGAATTTACTAACTAAATATCTGAAAGACAAGGGGTGGTATATTTACCCAGTTCCACAGGCAAAGAAGAAAGTGACAAGTCGGAGGTTGCAAAGATCTTAAACATGTATAGCCCCCTTCAAAGTTTGGAGACAAAGTGAGGAGCGGGGCTTAGCTGGAGGTAAAAACGTCTCAAACGCTCTAGCTTGTAACTGCAAGTTAGCATGTTTTAACGAAATGTTTTTCCAAAAATGGAGGAGGAAAGTGCAAATTTTAGTGAATATGAGGGTACACTCCGAGACCGAGATTATTACTTACAAAAAAAGTAAATAAATAATAATAACAAAAATACTTGGCTGATGGGACGACTCACTGGCCAGCACAGCTCACCGTGTAGTGCAGACATTTACACCTTGCTCGAAAAACTGAGTCATCACTGAACATCTACACGGAAGGCAAACTGAAGGCATACAAATCCATTGACGCCTACAACTACGTCTTCAATTGACGTGTTCAAGATTTACAATACACAAACTTGAGTGATTACCAGTGTGCTCTCCCGTTACAGCCAAGGTTGTACTGTCTATACCAGGCACGGGAGGAGCTACATTTTAACGGCAAACTACACATTTCTTACTGATTAAGCGTCAAACCACATCTTAAGAATGAGTTAACCATGTTCTCTGAGACTGCATTATTAATCCTTGATTATTAGCTATTGCTCCCACTACAAAATATAAGATTTAAGTTTTTCTCACCAACCTTACCGCGACTGCCTCTGTTACTTTTTACTGTCTACTGTCTAACTAAGGTACCCAATGACAATTTCCCACTTTCTTTTTCCATAGTAGACGAAAAGTAAGAATGGTTGGTTTGACTGACGTAAACTACATTATAGTTTATTAAATATGTTATGTAGTATTAATGCTAAATAGCTACGATTTTGAAAGAAATGGTAAAAAGGCTTTTTTTTTGTTAATTACATAACAAGAAACAAACGGTGACGTAAATTTTTAGTGGTTAGATGCTTTTTGAACGTACAGTGATATGAAATAACACATCATTTTAGATAAGAGAGAGAGAGAGAGAGAGAGAGAGAGAGAGAGAGAGAGAGAGAGAGAGAGAGAGAGAGAGAGATTAACAACAAAACTTTCTGGAAACGAAAAATAAGCTCCCTCAGTCGGTGAGAAATCCAAGGTAAGAAAGATTTGGTGAAGGGTTGGCAGCGAAAGGGAAAAATGTCACCTTTAAAAAGAAATCCTGTGGCTTCTAAGGTAAGGGATGGTGAGACTTGTGCTAGCTAGGATCATAAAATTCTGAATTACCTTTTTGTCAATTATGCTTCTTTCCAAAAGGCTCTTGCTGAAATTACACTGAATTTCAAGCGTGGTTTTTATGATTGTTGTAGCATATAATTAATAAGATGTCTACGTTCTTAAGATGTAACTCAAGGGGTTGTGGCCTCGCTGTCCCGGTGTGTAGTGTGTGATGTGGTTTCAGCCCTACCCGATGATTAATTGGTCAATGAGCTCTGAGCTCGCTCCGTAGGGAAAAGGCTGGCTAGGTGAGTGGTGACCAGCAGGCGACCGCCACAGTGTATTACACATACACACACACACACACACACACACACACACACAGTGGAACTTCGAGTAACAAATTTAATTCATTTCATAATGGAGCTTGTATCTCAAAATAGTAATATCGAAAAATGAATTTCCGCATTGAAAATAATGGAAATTCAATTAATCAGTTCCACACCGAAATATCTCAATATAAAATTCAATTAACATGGTATTTCATGCAAAATGAAAGCAATCTTTTGACAAATAACAATAGTGGATAACAAAGAGGTTCCTCGCTAT
>CM035205.1:28547942-28558096 GCA_020233015.1 Callinectes sapidus | reverse complement strand
GAGAGAGAGAGAGAGAGATGCAACAAAAGAAGAAAGTGTAAAGGAGATGGAAAGGGTATTGGGTAGAACAACAATCTTTATCCATTACGTATCCTTGTTAATATTTTCTTTCCTCTTGAACTGCTCATGAAATTAATGAAAAAAAAAGAACAGACCAAATTTTATCAGAGATCCCTTGTGGTTGACAGTCACTTTGTATTACTTATGATTGGTAAGGTAGATTTTTTATTCTTTGTTTGTTTGTAAGAGGGAAAACCTGGCCAAAGTCAACGTGATACAATAAAAGAACCCACTTATTTGCCAGTCCTCATGAAGGTTCGAAAGACTTAACCAAAAAACAGCGATAAATACCTTGAAACCTTCCCTCTTAATTAAATAAGTAGATAAGTAAATGAATAGATAAATAAATGTGTAATCTTACTCGTATATGATTAACAAAGATTCAAACACCTCATCACCTTTAAATCTTTGTTGGTATACACTTGCTCGAGTCACTTAAAAATAATTACCGCAAGAAATACTAACATTAATTCATTTAGGGTCTCATTCAGTCACATTCATAGTTGTTTATACTCAGTAGATTAACACATGTAAAAAAATCTGAAAAAAACTTAGTCTTTCTCTCTCTCATTTTTTAACAACACTTTGACTTGTTGTCCTTATAGTTACTGTCATATTCCTTGTCTGCAGTTCCATTGTTTCACCTCTATAATACCAAACTCCATTTACTTCCATGTATTAATTTTGTTTTGCTTCAAGTATTTCTTTTCTCTTCTGAAGGGTGTGCAGCACGTGCGGGGCGGCATCGTCAGTCAAGCGGGTGATTCATTACGTTTCTTTAAGCTCGTCGAGGCTCGTTAGTGAGTTTTTGTTAGGCGGCAAGACATTGAAACGGCGAGGAGGCTTTGGGCGGCTGACTTCTGGGGTGGCCGGGGTAGGAATCAGCGGGTTACTGTGCAGAGGAAACAAAGAGGAAGAGAGGGGGAGGGTGTGCATGGAAAGAAAGAAAAAAGAAGATAAACAAAAAGAAATAAAAAAAGACAGCTTTAAAGAGACACTTCATAGGACGAGCAAGAATGGCCAGTAGTTACGCTCGTAAAAAACGTTAATGGGCAGCTGTATTCTTTCTTTCTCACTGCAGATGAAAAAAAAACAGAAGAGTAAGTGCTATCTGTTCAAGAGAGACTGACACTATTGAGAAATTCTGGATTCCCACATCTTTATCTTGTTGTATATATACTTGTTAAAAAAAATGTGATGAAATTTTACAAGAGCTCAAAGTGTTGCGCGAAAATCTAGACATTGTATCATTACGTCCTTGGGCAACGTTACTCCATGAAGAGACAGTAACCAAAGAAAAATTCAGCCTAATATTTACAAAGTATTTCTCACCCTCACCGTCTTGTGGATTGTGAAATACTGGATAACACTGTGACTGCATTAACAAAACATAGATAAAGAACACTGTGATGGAAGAGGAGATGGTGTAGAAGTGAGGAAGTGAGGTGTGATTTGTGATTTGTCGTATGAGAGGAAAAAACAAAAAATGGTGATAGTGTATGAGTAAAAATGAGAAACAAAGGATGATGAAGAAAATGATGAAGAAGTAAGAGGGTCAGAGAAGAGGGAAGCCACAGAAGAATGACGAATGTACAGGAAAGAGAGAGAGAGAGAGAGAGAGAGAGAGAGAGAGAGAGAGAGAGAGAGAGAGAGAGAGAGAGAGAGAGAGAGAGAGAGAGAGAGAGAGAGATGAGGGGAGATTCAAAGAATTTTACTAACAAGAGCCATGAAAGCACTTGCAAATCTCATTAACTTTTTACTTCTCTTCCTTCTACTACTACTACTACTACTACTACTACTACTACTACTATTACCAGCATAGCAGCGCTCACGTAAACAGAAGCATCAGCACCTCCCCCACTACTGTATACTGGCCGATGGGTCTGGTCTGTAGGTGACAGATGAGGCGGAGAAGACACGCCCTCCCATCCACACCCACGCCAGCCAGGGAGTCCTCTAAGGCTCGAAAGATCCCCGCCTGGTCCTCCCCAAGACTTCTGCTGGTGGTGCTGAGGGAGGCGTGGAAGAAAGGTAAGAAAAAAAGAAAAGAAAAGAAAGGGATTAAGGAATGCAGAGAGAGAGAGAGAGAGAGAGAGAGAGAGAGAGAGAGAGAGAGAGAGAGAGAGAGAGAGAGAGAGAGAGAGAGAATGTCCAGCCAGGTTCTCAAGAGTTTTTTCCGTAAATAAGGTATAAAAATCTTGTTAATCTGTCATTAGAACCATGAAAAACAAACATCCTTTAATTAAGAACCTGTGTAACTTTCTCTATGAAGCTTTTGTATGTATGCATGAGAATGAGGCGCGAGAATATTTCAGGTAATTATACAGATTCTCTCTCTCTCTCTCTCTCTCTCTCTCTCTCTCGTTACCTCGTCGCCGCCTCCCCCAGTAGCACGTCGAGAAAGATGGTGACTGGGAGGGACAGGGAGACGATGGAGCGCAGGGAGGGGGCCCCGTCGCCGTCTTCGTCACTTCGAATCGGGAGCGCTAGAGTGTTCGTCACTTTCCAGAAGGGACGGGACAGAAGCGGCTCAGGGGACGCCATTGCTGGGGGAGGCGGTGAGGGGCGGGGTGAGAGGATGGGGGCTGATAAAGGTGAGAGGAGCAGATGAAGGCAGCAATGAGAGGATGGAAGATAATGCAGGTAGCGAAGAACAAGAAAAGACGGATGAAGGAGAGGGCGAAGGAAGTGCTGAAGGAGGGAATGAATACATCAGAGAGAGAGAGAGAGAGAGAGAGAGAGAGAGCAAACCAAACACACACGTCTTACCACCATCATCACCACCACCACCACTACTACGGACTCACTATAGGGGGCGGGGCGGCGCTGTGAGGTTCCTGAGGGGGATGGAGGAGATGAAGAGCAGCTGCACGACGGACAGGTAACGAAGGCCGTCCCCCTGTTGCTGCCCCGTGGGGAGGGAGACTTCGTGGGCCATCCTCCAGCGCGGCGACACCAATACGGCCATGTTGCTGGTGGCGGTGGTGATGCAGAATAGTAGGCGATGGTGGTGATGGTGCTGCTACTACTACTACTACTACTACTACTACAAGGAGTCATTAATTTGCAGGACAGATGCGTTCCAGAAGGCACCGTGCATAGTAAATTTCGTGCAATGCAGGGATGATTACCTCCAGTACCGGAATAAGCTGTACATACATACGCTGTGTTAAAGGATGGGAGCTATGGGAAATCGTGTTGTTTTAAGGAACCTGTGTGATATGAGGAAGAAACTATCTTTTTTTTTTCTTTTCTTTTTTTTAGGGGGGGGAGGGGGGACACCGTGCTATTTTGAATTCGTGAAATCTAAGGACGTGCATATCAAGAACTCTCTGAACTACTACTACTACTACTACTACTGCACGTCCACCACAATCACCACCAGATAGGTTACGGAGCAGGTAATGTCACGCCACTCACCTGTTCTCTAGTATAATGCAAGGGAGTGGTGGTGAGAACGGCTTATATATGCTCTTGCCTCCCTTCCTCTCTCCCTCCCTTCCTTCTTTCCTCTCCCTTCTCTCTTCTTCGTCTTTCCACTATTCCTTTCGCGTTTTCTTTTTGTTCTTTCTCTCTTCCTTCTAATCCCTTCTCCCTCTTTCCTATCCTTCCTCCTCTTTCTTCTTGTTCCTCTCATCTTTTCTACTTTCCTTCTTTCCTTTCTCTCTCCTCTCCCTTTTTCCCCTTTCCTTCTCTATTATTTCTTCTTGCCGCTCTCTCTCTCTCTCTCTCTCTCTCTCTCTCTCTCTCTCTCTCTCTCTCTCTCTCTCTCTCTCTCTCTCTAAGCCGGATGCGGAAGTTCCACCTTATAAGCGAGTAAAGAAAACGGGAGATAGAACCATTCACGTGAACACTGATTCCATTACGGTGATGCTGAACCGAATTATGGGGCAGGAAGAAGGAGGAGGAAGAAGTGAAGGAGGATGAAAAGAATGAAAAAATGGAGAAAAAATGAAGGACAAATGGAAGGAGGAGTAGGAGAAGAAGAAAGGGAAGTAGATTGTGTCAGTATGTAGGAATCAATGTACAGTATATTTACTGCTTATTTTGTTCTTCCCCAGCAGGAGTTGGCGTTCAGAAGGTCACAACAGGTGACATGCAACAGTAGACTGCGATAGATTTGAGAACCAGAGAAGGCAACTTATAACAAGCAGTAAATATAACTGGGTATATTATAGGAGATTGGAGGTTTCTCACCGACCATAATATGTTGAAGCAGTTCGGTGCATCTCCGCTACTTTTAAAAGGCTCTAATTCAATTTAAGTGGGTTTCTAAGTAATTTTTTCCTTTTTTTCACGGTTTTAGTGAGAGATTAGCATGGTTTTTAAGTTATCAATTGGAAAAACACTCTTGAGAACTTAGCTAAGCATCTCGTTGGCTCTTGGAAATATTCGTGTGAGGGAACATCGTTTCAGAAAACATAATTGTGCTATACGGAGAAAAGGAAAGAGGCAGAACAAATAATCAGATACATTAAAAATTTCAGTGTTAAAAAATATATGTAAAATATTATCTCGAAATGAAAGGGCAACTAAAGACAACATAGGGGACACGAGCAAAGCTGAACCCATATTCTGAAACACCGCGACTGTTTTCAAACGCCACAGAGATAACAAGTATGGTTTTCAAGAGGTTATATTCTTTTTAGTATAGTAATTTCGTTGATCTTTCATTAGGACCCCCTCCCCCCCCAAAAAAAAAAAGATAACATCAACTAAGATACGCATAGTTTTTTTTTTAAAGAATCACAGTTGTGGGGAAGTGTTTCATGATATGTTTCGAAGCGATACAAAGCTGCAGGTCACAAGAAGAATAAGAAGAGGCCGAGTGACCGGCTGTGCGGTGAGAGGAACCTGAATTTCATCATTCCTTGGCGTGTATTGAGCTGTGGGAGCCTCAACAGGACCCATAGAAAGGTGAGAGGAGTGAGGGGAAGGTGAGGGAGAGGTGGTCATGTATGGTAGTGATGAAATGTAGCTGGAAGAAATGAGAGTGAGAGGCAATACAGGCTTGAGTTTGGTAGTGGTGGTGGTGTTGAGTGGTGAGAGCGAGTGAGAAATAAGCAGAGACGTAATACTTTGTGGCAATAAGTCAGCTGGTGTGATGAGTTATGTGGTGGTGTTGAATGGTTGGTTGTTGTGAGTGGTGAGTGAGGTCAAACATAACTACCAACGTATCTGTACCTGTCATCCCTATACTTAAATTCATATAATATTTTAAAGCTCCTTATTGAATCAACACTAACATGTAGATTACTAAGTACATTCCATTCATCTACCACTGTTTGTGAACGAGCAAAATTTGCAGTGTTAATTAATGACCCCCTCGATCCCTCATCCCTCTAACCTCCTAGCCACCCCCCCCCCCTCCCATTAAGGATAGGAAGAGGAACAGGATTATACTTATACAAAAGGGAGGAGAGCAAAAGGAGGACATGATTGTAGACCTATAGCAGTGATAAGTACCCAAGCCAAGGCGTTAGGATGGATGATAAAAATGACATGGATAAAGGAGAATAAGTCAGGTTTTAGGCAGGGTAGAGGTAGTTTAGAAAATGTACAATAGTTATGAAGGAAATTATGAGAAGAAATAGAAAGCTGGGGAAGGAGATTTATTTATCATAGATGTAGAAAAGGCAAATGATAGAGTAGACAGGAAGATATTGCAGGTGATTAGAAAGCTTCACGAGGATAATGAAGAGACATTAGTCCAGGATGATGACAAAACATCATTGGGATTTGGCAAGGTTGTGCGTTGTCTTCATCCCTGTGTATAAGTTGGAGATAAGGCACTAGGTTGTCTAGCTCATGCTGATGATTATAGTGCTAAAGGCAGTGAGCAAGGAGGACATGGAGATATTGCACGTAGCCAACACCTATGGACGAGTGTGGGGTGTCGAGTAGTGATAACAATGATGCAAGGTTAATGGAATTCAATAGCCAGGTGGAGGGGGGACTGTGGGTGTTGTTCCATGGAACAACATACTAGAGGTGGTATAGTACAGTTACCTGGCGCTAGAAGTGAGGAAAGAAGAAATAGGAGAAAATCTGATGGGAAAACCATGAAGATGGCAAGTTAGTAGCATGGTAGGGATGAGGGAAGCTGCGAGGGGCCGTTAGACCTATTGGTAGCAGTCCCGGTGTGAGTACTGTTGCCTGATTGCAGTCATAGGGGTTTTGAAAGGTTCTAGTATCAGCTTGATGTAGAGTTTCTACATTATTACCAGGAGAAAGGCTTGTGGAAGACGCATTGCACTCACTATCTCTGTCCTGACTATCTGTCCTTTTCCAGGCGTGATGGGAAAGACAGACAGCTAAGCCAGCCAGAATTGTGTTGGTAAGTAAGGAAGATAACGTCTTTACGAATAGGATAAGGGGAATAGGAATAATCCTAAGGAAAAAAATGTAAAGGATATACATCCACACCATTTATTTCCACTCCATCCTGTACCACAAGAACAATGCATTACTGCAAACTGTTTACTTTGCAGGGGACTCTGGAGGAGCCGCCGCACCACCACTTGTACGTGTGGACTGGAACACCTGAACACCCTCCTCCCTTGCTGGCTGCCCGCCACCTCTCAGGGAGCATTGGACAGTATCTTATATACTAGTAGTGTAGTTTATAGTCCTTGTGGGCATTCAGGTAGTCACTTGCCTGGCAGACTCCACACAACGGGCAAATGTAAGGTGGGCGGACAGACAGTACTGCAAGACCCAGTCAGTAAACTGACAGTAGTAAGAAGTATCCTCTGACAGTAGTAACAGTTAGACGGGTTACTATGTCTATGATACTCCGAAGAGGCTCCGGAGAAATGAAACCAAAAAATCCGTGTATATTTTTATTTAAAAAAAAAAAACTAAAAACAAACAACTGTCAATTGTGGGGAGTCTTCCGAACTCTTAGGTATGGCTCAGTAATTAGCATCAACACTACTAATTATGACCATCAGTACATTTTGTATTTCCAAGGCAGTCGTCATCCACACACTCGTAGGAATGGACGGCTGCCCTCCCAGGTTTCTGTGAGCAGAATTATCTTGGCGACGGCAGCAGGAGCAGCAGCAGCAGCGTTAAGTGAGGGATGGCGATGGGCATAAATACAGTAGCAATGACGTACAGCGTGATGGATGGTACAACGCGGGGCTCTTCACAGTGGCAGTTGCATCACCTGCAAAGTAGAGAATATGCTTTTAAAATAGAAATCAAGAAAATGAAATTTGAACATTATTAACATCCACACAATATTAACATCAACCCAACTATAAGTACTACAAAAATGTTTTCGTACCTCTCCTAGTTGAAGCCAACTGGAGAGTTTCTTCATATAGACGGCAGGGCAGGGCAGGGCAGGGCAATATAACCTTTTCCTGTAGAAAAGGATATTAAATACCTTATATCAAACTACCTTGACATGTGTTTATAGTTAATTAAATTGATTTCCAAGGCCAACAACACTCGCACAAAAATTAGCAGCCACTTCCATAAGTGATCTTCCTCCAGGTAGAACCTCTACTTAACCACAAAACGTCCACAGACGCTTGTTACTACACCCAGTATCAAATCTTTTATTGACATTGCTCTATTAGTGTAGCATCTTAATACAAAACATTCAACGTACTTCGACTAAATTACACAAGCACACCAAGTACCATAAAGACTAAATAAACTTCTCCAGTGCACTGTAAAAGCATCTTCCCCACACCATTATTTTCCCTTCACCCACCACCTAACCTAATATCTGCGCATTTATACTCACAATCAAAACTATCCGCACAGTCCACCACCACACCACTACCACTTAAGCACGCCTCCACAACAAGTAAAGCAGTTGTAACCCGTCTATCCTAGCTCATTCACACATAAGTAACGAACCATTGTAGTGTCAATTAAACACCTGTGACGCTTCAGTGACGCCGCTTCACAAACCCGCACCTCTGGAAGTCCGTGATCTTCAAACCAGACGTTGAATTTGTGACGATGCTTTTATTCTTGATAAGGAAGAGGCTCACCACAAGCTGACGGAAAAAGTGAAAGATACAGTACATGAAAAGTGGAAGAAAATTATACGAGTTTCTCTATACACAAGAGGTTAAGAAACTATGACCTGGGCTGTGACTAAGGATATCACCAAGAATCCTTGGCTGTGAACGATCGTAAATTTTACAACCAGTGGAATAGCTACCTACGTACAACCACACACACACGCCACACCTTAATCCCTCAACTAACACACACTAACAACACATCACCTTCTTACGTAAAATATTTAAAATCCTATACTGCTATTTTCAGTGTCCAGTAAATACTCTGGACTCGCCACATGCATTCACTATTACTCAATATCAAATAACACACACAAGATACATTAGCCTACGGCACGATCATTATCTCATCTACCGTTAACATTAAATAATCTAGTTAATGATAACTAAGGGACAATAGACCTTCAATGCTGAGACGTACTTCCATATTTATCATACTCATTATTTGTCACTTTTGTACACCTTCAGAAACTCCTGTAAGGAATAAAATAGTACAGGCTCTCCACATTAATCTTCTATTTTCCACAAACCCTTCCTAATATCAATCACACCCAAAACTCGTAGCAAATGTACGTCCCAGTACTGAAGGGGTTAATATAGTAACAACCCCAGTCTTAACCAGTAGCACTACTTCGAATACCTAACCCCCTAAACACTCAATATAACAGAACACTAACAAAAAAATTCATCCCTTCATTCTAAACCCAAATACAGAGAAGAAAACCAAGACAATCTGAGCATACCTTGCGTACGGCTCCCCCAGCGCTGCCCCACGACTACCCACTGCTCTTCCGCTGATAAGACTGAGGCCGGACGCTGTCTTCTGCCCTCGTACTTTCCTTCTGTTTCCCCCCCCCCTCTCCTCCCCTTCCAATCCTTGTACCACCAAACCTAACTACTACTGCTCTCGTCTCCTTCACCCATTACATGTTCTCTTCCTCTTCTTCTTCTTCCTCCCCCTATTACTTCTAAACTGCTACTTATGTCTTTCTCTCTCTCTCTTGTCACATAAAATAGTGAGAGATTCTTGCTTTAACCTCTTCAGTACGGTGATGTATTTTCATATTCATTCTGGCTACTATTGGGAGATTTTATACAGCTTCAGACACTCATTTAGGGATCAAAACAGTACAGACTTGCCAATAGTCCTCTGGCTGTCATACACCCTTTCTAATGTCAAGAAGTGTCTAATCACACCAAAAACTCAAGGTGAAAAAGTCTCCCAGTGCTGAAGGGGTTACGGAGCATGCATTGTTCAATGTTAGAACGAGCAGCAGAGTAATAAAGCTACGTCCACACTATAATAGGACTGGGCACGCCGGGAATCATGGGCGTGGCCGGCCAGTCTGGTATTGGTGGGGGGGAGTGAGCGTCCTCGGCCATCACTCACGGACTTACACAAAACACGTCAGACTTTACAGTTAAAAGAAACCAGTGCTAAGCAACGAAGACAACCAGAACACACACACACACACACACACATTATCAACCATGGCACGCAAGGCACGCACAACAGTGTCTAAGGATGCTGGGAGGGTGAGGGCGGCCAGCATCCAGCGGTAGACAGCTCCTGCTGGGTGGGTGGGTGGGTGGGTGTCACACAGCGGGGCACACTTGACTTGCTGGCAGTTGTGATCAAGAGTTGAATGATTTCCATTAAGCCATAGATACGATATCAACAGAAAGGAAACTTGTACTGCCTATTTGGTAACTGTGTCGGTAGTGTAATGACCCTAACAGCAGCAACATATATCACTGGAAGGTGTAAGAAAACATACGATAAAGAAGAAAAGGAAAAGCAAATCAATCAATAAACACCATTATAAAAAGTTGCGCCCCCGGGTGGGCTCGAACCACCAACCTTTCGGTTAACAGCCGAACGCGCTAACCGATTGTGCCACGGAGGCATGAGAGAGAGGGAAGAGCCTTACATTTATGGAGCACAAATATATTGTTTTGTTTATATTCTATTTATTACAAAATTTATATATTACCATGATACATTTTCAGTCGAGAGAGAGAGAGAGAGAGAGAGAGAGAGAGAGAGAG
>CM035205.1:28526132-28547842 GCA_020233015.1 Callinectes sapidus | reverse complement strand
CTCTCCTCCTCCTCTCCTTCTTCTTCCTTCTCCTCTTCCTCCTCTGTTCCCCTCTCACCTCTACCCTCAAGCATTCAACTTCACCCCTCTTATACAGTCTATCCTCTTATCTCTCTCTCTCTCTCTCTCTCTCTCTCTCTCTCTCTCTCTCTCTCTCGACTGAAAATGTATCATGGTAATATATAAATTTTGTAATAAATAGAATATAAACAAAACAATATATTTGTGCTCCATAAATGTAAGGCTCTTCCCTCTCTCTCATGCCTCCGTGGCACAATCGGTTAGCGCGTTCGGCTGTTAACCGAAAGGTTGGTGGTTCGAGCCCACCCGGGGGCGCAACTTTTTATAATGGTGTTTATTGATTGATTTGCTTTTCCTTTTCTTCTTTATCGTATGTTTTCTTACACCTTCCAGTGATATATGTTGCTGCTGTTAGGGTCATTACACTACCGACACAGTTACCAAATAGGCAGTACAAGTTTCCTTTCTGTTGATATCGTATCTATGGCTTAATGGAAATCATTCAACTCTTGATCACAACTGCCAGCAAGTCAAGTGTGCCCCGCTGTGTGACACCCACCCACCCACCCACCCAGCAGGAGCTGTCTACCGCTGGATGCTGGCCGCCCTCACCCTCCCAGCATCCTTAGACACTGTTGTGCGTGCCTTGCGTGCCATGGTTGATAATGTGTGTGTGTGTGTGTGTGTGTTCTGGTTGTCTTCGTTGCTTAGCACTGGTTTCTTTTAACTGTAAAGTCTGACGTGTTTTGTGTAAGTCCGTGAGTGATGGCCGAGGACGCTCACTCCCCCCCACCAATACCAGACTGGCCGGCCACGCCCATGATTCCCGGCGTGCCCAGTCCTATTATAGTGTGGACGTAGCTTTATTACTCTGCTGCTCGTTCTAACATTGAACAATGCATGCTCCGTAACCCCTTCAGCACTGGGAGACTTTTTCACCTTGAGTTTTTGGTGTGATTAGACACTTCTTGACATTAGAAAGGGTGTATGACAGCCAGAGGACTATTGGCAAGTCTGTACTGTTTTGATCCCTAAATGAGTGTCTGAAGCTGTATAAAATCTCCCAATAGTAGCCAGAATGAATATGAAAATACATCACCGTACTGAAGAGGTTAAAGCAAGAATCTCTCACTATTTTATGTGACAAGAGAGAGAGAGAAAGACATAAGTAGCAGTTTAGAAGTAATAGGGGGAGGAAGAAGAAGAAGAGGAAGAGAACATGTAATGGGTGAAGGAGACGAGAGCAGTAGTAGTTAGGTTTGGTGGTACAAGGATTGGAAGGGGAGGAGAGGGGGGGGGGAAACAGAAGGAAAGTACGAGGGCAGAAGACAGCGTCCGGCCTCAGTCTTATCAGCGGAAGAGCAGTGGGTAGTCGTGGGGCAGCGCTGGGGGAGCCGTACGCAAGGTATGCTCAGATTGTCTTGGTTTTCTTCTCTGTATTTGGGTTTAGAATGAAGGGATGAATTTTTTTGTTAGTGTTCTGTTATATTGAGTGTTTAGGGGGTTAGGTATTCGAAGTAGTGCTACTGGTTAAGACTGGGGGTTGTTACTATATTAACCCCTTCAGTACTGGGACGTACATTTGCTACGAGTTTTGGGTGTGATTGATATTAGGAAGGGTTTGTGGAAAATAGAATATTAATGTGGAGAGCCTGTACTATTTTATTCCTTGCAGGAGTTTCTGAAGGTGTACAAAAGTGACAAATAATGAGTATGATAAATATGGAAGTACGTCTCAGCATTGAAGGTCTATTGTCCCTTAGTTATCATTAACTAGATTATTTAATGTTAACGGTAGATGAGATAATGATCGTGCCGTAGGCTAATGTATCTTGTGTGTGTTATTTGATATTGAGTAATAGTGAATGCATGTGGCGAGTCCAGAGTATTTACTGGACACTGAAAATAGCAGTATAGGATTTTAAATATTTTACGTACGAAGGTGATGTGTTGTTAGTGTGTGTTAGTTGAGGGATTAAGGTGTGGCGTGTGTGTGTGGTTGTGCGTAGGTAGCTATTCCACTGGTTGTAAAATTTACGATCGTTCACAGCCAAGGATTCTTGGTGATATCCTTAGTCACAGCCCAGGTCATAGTTTCTTAACCTCTTGTGTATAGAGAAACTCGTATAATTTTCTTCCACTTTTCATGTACTGTATCTTTCACTTTTTCCGTCAGCTTGTGGTGAGCCTCTTCCTTATCAAGAATAAAAGCATCGTCACAAATTCAACGTCTGGTTTGAAGATCACGGACTTCCAGAGGTGCGGGTTTGTGAAGCGGCGTCACTGAAGCGTCACAGGTGTTTAATTGACACTACAATGGTTCGTTACTTATGTGTGAATGAGCTAGGATAGACGGGTTACAACTGCTTTACTTGTTGTGGAGGCGTGCTTAAGTGGTAGTGGTGTGGTGGTGGACTGTGCGGATAGTTTTGATTGTGAGTATAAATGCGCAGATATTAGGTTAGGTGGTGGGTGAAGGGAAAATAATGGTGTGGGGAAGATGCTTTTACAGTGCACTGGAGAAGTTTATTTAGTCTTTATGGTACTTGGTGTGCTTGTGTAATTTAGTCGAAGTACGTTGAATGTTTTGTATTAAGATGCTACACTAATAGAGCAATGTCAATAAAAGATTTGATACTGGGTGTAGTAACAAGCGTCTGTGGACGTTTTGTGGTTAAGTAGAGGTTCTACCTGGAGGAAGATCACTTATGGAAGTGGCTGCTAATTTTTGTGCGAGTGTTGTTGGCCTTGGAAATCAATTTAATTAACTATAAACACATGTCAAGGTAGTTTGATATAAGGTATTTAATATCCTTTTCTACAGGAAAAGGTTATATTGCCCTGCCCTGCCCTGCCCTGCCGTCTATATGAAGAAACTCTCCAGTTGGCTTCAACTAGGAGAGGTACGAAAACATTTTTGTAGTACTTATAGTTGGGTTGATGTTAATATTGTGTGGATGTTAATAATGTTCAAATTTCATTTTCTTGATTTCTATTTTAAAAGCAT
Organism: Callinectes sapidus; assembly: GCA_020233015.1. NCBI lineage: Eukaryota > Metazoa > Arthropoda > Malacostraca > Decapoda > Portunidae > Callinectes > Callinectes sapidus. Next base: position 28,544,814 of record CM035205.1, on the reverse strand, counting down.
ATTCTCTACTTTGCAGGTGATGCAACTGCCACTGTGAAGAGCCCCGCGTTGTACCATCCATCACGCTGTACGTCATTGCTACTGTATTTATGCCCATCGCCATCCCTCACTTAACGCTGCTGCTGCTGCTCCTGCTGCCGTCGCCAAGATAATTCTGCTCACAGAAACCTGGGAGGGCAGCCGTCCATTCCTACGAGTGTGTGGATGACGACTGCCTTGGAAATACAAAATGTACTGATGGTCATAATTAGTAGTGTTGATGCTAATTACTGAGCCATACCTAAGAGTTCGGAAGACTCCCCACAATTGACAGTTGTTTGTTTTTAGTTTTTTTTTTTTAAATAAAAATATACACGGATTTTTTGGTTTCATTTCTCCGGAGCCTCTTCGGAGTATCATAGACATAGTAACCCGTCTAACTGTTACTACTGTCAGAGGATACTTCTTACTACTGTCAGTTTACTGACTGGGTCTTGCAGTACTGTCTGTCCGCCCACCTTACATTTGCCCGTTGTGTGGAGTCTGCCAGGCAAGTGACTACCTGAATGCCCACAAGGACTATAAACTACACTACTAGTATATAAGATACTGTCCAATGCTCCCTGAGAGGTGGCGGGCAGCCAGCAAGGGAGGAGGGTGTTCAGGTGTTCCAGTCCACACGTACAAGTGGTGGTGCGGCGGCTCCTCCAGAGTCCCCTGCAAAGTAAACAGTTTGCAGTAATGCATTGTTCTTGTGGTACAGGATGGAGTGGAAATAAATGGTGTGGATGTATATCCTTTACATTTTTTTCCTTAGGATAATCCTATTCCCCTTATCCTATTCGTAAAGACGTTATCTTCCTTACTTACCAACACAATTCTGGCTGGCTTAGCTGTCTGTCTTTCCCATCACGCCTGGAAAAGGACAGATAGTCAGGACAGAGATAGTGAGTGCAATGCGTCTTCCACAAGCCTTTCTCCTGGTAATAATGTAGAAACTCTACATCAAGCTGATACTAGAACCTTTCAAAACCCCTATGACTGCAATCAGGCAACAGTACTCACACCGGGACTGCTACCAATAGGTCTAACGGCCCCTCGCAGCTTCCCTCATCCCTACCATGCTACTAACTTGCCATCTTCATGGTTTTCCCATCAGATTTTCTCCTATTTCTTCTTTCCTCACTTCTAGCGCCAGGTAACTGTACTATACCACCTCTAGTATGTTGTTCCATGGAACAACACCCACAGTCCCCCCTCCACCTGGCTATTGAATTCCATTAACCTTGCATCATTGTTATCACTACTCGACACCCCACACTCGTCCATAGGTGTTGGCTACGTGCAATATCTCCATGTCCTCCTTGCTCACTGCCTTTAGCACTATAATCATCAGCATGAGCTAGACAACCTAGTGCCTTATCTCCAACTTATACACAGGGATGAAGACAACGCACAACCTTGCCAAATCCCAATGATGTTTTGTCATCATCCTGGACTAATGTCTCTTCATTATCCTCGTGAAGCTTTCTAATCACCTGCAATATCTTCCTGTCTACTCTATCATTTGCCTTTTCTACATCTATGATAAATAAATCTCCTTCCCCAGCTTTCTATTTCTTCTCATAATTTCCTTCATAACTATTGTACATTTTCTAAACCACCTCTACCCTGCCTAAAACCTGACTTATTCTCCTTTATCCATGTCATTTTTATCATCCATCCTAACGCCTTGGCTTGGGTACTTATCACTGCTATAGGTCTATAATCATGTCCTCCTTTTGCTCTCCTCCCTTTTGTATAAGTATAATCCTGTTCCTCTTCCTATCCTTAATGGGAGGGGGGGGGGTGGCTAGGAGGTTAGAGGGATGAGGGATCGAGGGGGTCATTAATTAACACTGCAAATTTTGCTCGTTCACAAACAGTGGTAGATGAATGGAATGTACTTAGTAATCTACATGTTAGTGTTGATTCAATAAGGAGCTTTAAAATATTATATGAATTTAAGTATAGGGATGACAGGTACAGATACGTTGGTAGTTATGTTTGACCTCACTCACCACTCACAACAACCAACCATTCAACACCACCACATAACTCATCACACCAGCTGACTTATTGCCACAAAGTATTACGTCTCCGCTTATTTCTCACTCGCTCTCACCACTCAACACCACCACCACTACCAAACTCAAGCCTGTATTGCCTCTCACTCTCATTTCTTCCAGCTACATTTCATCACTACCATACATGACCACCTCTCCCTCACCTTCCCCTCACCCCTCTCACCTTTCTATGGGTCCTGTTGAGGCTCCCACAGCTCAATACACGCCAAGGAATGATGAAATTCAGGTTCCTCTCACCGCACAGCCGGTCACTCGGCCTCTTCTTATTCTTCTTGTGACCTGCAGCTTTGTATCGCTTCGAAACATATCATGAAACACTTCCCCACAACTGTGATTCTTTAAAAAAAAAACTATGCGTATCTTAGTTGATGTTATCTTTTTTTTTTTGGGGGGGGAGGGGGTCCTAATGAAAGATCAACGAAATTACTATACTAAAAAGAATATAACCTCTTGAAAACCATACTTGTTATCTCTGTGGCGTTTGAAAACAGTCGCGGTGTTTCAGAATATGGGTTCAGCTTTGCTCGTGTCCCCTATGTTGTCTTTAGTTGCCCTTTCATTTCGAGATAATATTTTACATATATTTTTTAACACTGAAATTTTTAATGTATCTGATTATTTGTTCTGCCTCTTTCCTTTTCTCCGTATAGCACAATTATGTTTTCTGAAACGATGTTCCCTCACACGAATATTTCCAAGAGCCAACGAGATGCTTAGCTAAGTTCTCAAGAGTGTTTTTCCAATTGATAACTTAAAAACCATGCTAATCTCTCACTAAAACCGTGAAAAAAAGGAAAAAATTACTTAGAAACCCACTTAAATTGAATTAGAGCCTTTTAAAAGTAGCGGAGATGCACCGAACTGCTTCAACATATTATGGTCGGTGAGAAACCTCCAATCTCCTATAATATACCCAGTTATATTTACTGCTTGTTATAAGTTGCCTTCTCTGGTTCTCAAATCTATCGCAGTCTACTGTTGCATGTCACCTGTTGTGACCTTCTGAACGCCAACTCCTGCTGGGGAAGAACAAAATAAGCAGTAAATATACTGTACATTGATTCCTACATACTGACACAATCTACTTCCCTTTCTTCTTCTCCTACTCCTCCTTCCATTTGTCCTTCATTTTTTCTCCATTTTTTCATTCTTTTCATCCTCCTTCACTTCTTCCTCCTCCTTCTTCCTGCCCCATAATTCGGTTCAGCATCACCGTAATGGAATCAGTGTTCACGTGAATGGTTCTATCTCCCGTTTTCTTTACTCGCTTATAAGGTGGAACTTCCGCATCCGGCTTAGAGAGAGAGAGAGAGAGAGAGAGAGAGAGAGAGAGAGAGAGAGAGAGAGAGAGAGAGAGAGAGAGAGAGAGAGAGAGAGCGGCAAGAAGAAATAATAGAGAAGGAAAGGGGAAAAAGGGAGAGGAGAGAGAAAGGAAAGAAGGAAAGTAGAAAAGATGAGAGGAACAAGAAGAAAGAGGAGGAAGGATAGGAAAGAGGGAGAAGGGATTAGAAGGAAGAGAGAAAGAACAAAAAGAAAACGCGAAAGGAATAGTGGAAAGACGAAGAAGAGAGAAGGGAGAGGAAAGAAGGAAGGGAGGGAGAGAGGAAGGGAGGCAAGAGCATATATAAGCCGTTCTCACCACCACTCCCTTGCATTATACTGGAGAACAGGTGAGTGGCGTGACATTACCTGCTCCGTAACCTATCTGGTGGTGATTGTGGTGGACGTGCAGTAGTAGTAGTAGTAGTAGTAGTAGTAGTAGTAGTAGTAGTAGTAGTAGTAGTAGTAGTAGTAGTAGTTCAGAGAGTTCTTGATATGCACGTCCTTAGATTTCACGAATTCAAAATAGCACGGTGTCCCCCCTCCCCCCCCTAAAAAAAAGAAAAAAAAAGATAGTTTCTTCCTCATATCACACAGGTTCCTTAAAACAACACGATTTCCAATAGCTCCCATCCTTTAACACAGCGTATGTATGTACAGCTTATTCCGGTACTGGAGGTAATCATCCCTGCATTGCACGAAATTTACTATGCACGGTGCCTTCTGGAACGCATCTGTCCTGCAAATTAATGACTTCTTGTAGTAGTAGTAGTAGTAGTAGTAGTAGTAGTAGTAGTAGTAGTAGTAGTAGTAGTAGTAGCAGCACCATCACCACCATCGCCTACTATTCTGCATCACCACCGCCACCAGCAACATGGCCGTATTGGTGTCGCCGCGCTGGAGGATGGCCCACGAAGTCTCCCTCCCCACGGGGCAGCAACAGGGGGACGGCCTTCGTTACAGGGGGACGGCCTTCGTTACCTGTCCGTCGTGCAGCTGCTCTTCATCTCCTCCATCCCCCTCAGGAACCTCACAGCGCCGCCCCGCCCCCTATAGTGAGTCCGTAGTAGTGGTGGTGGTGGTGATGATGGTGGTAAGACGTGTGTGTTTGGTTTGCTCTCTCTCTCTCTCTCTCTCTCTCTCTCTCTGATGTATTCATTCCCTCCTTCAGCACTTCCTTCGCCCTCTCCTTCATCCGTCTTTTCTTGTTCTTCGCTACCTGCATTATCTTCCATCCTCTCATTGCTGCCTTCATCTGCTCCTCTCACCTTTATCAGCCCCCATCCTCTCACCCCGCCCCTCACCGCCTCCCCCAGCAATGGCGTCCCCTGAGCCGCTTCTGTCCCGTCCCTTCTGGAAAGTGACGAACACTCTAGCGCTCCCGATTCGAAGTGACGAAGACGGCGACGGGGCCCCCTCCCTGCGCTCCATCGTCTCCCTGTCCCTCCCAGTCACCATCTTTCTCGACGTGCTACTGGGGGAGGCGGCGACGAGGTAACGAGAGAGAGAGAGAGAGAGAGAGAGAGAGAGAGAATCTGTATAATTACCTGAAATATTCTCGCGCCTCATTCTCATGCATACATACAAAAGCTTCATAGAGAAAGTTACACAGGTTCTTAATTAAAGGATGTTTGTTTTTCATGGTTCTAATGACAGATTAACAAGATTTTTATACCTTATTTACGGAAAAAACTCTTGAGAACCTGGCTGGACATTCTCTCTCTCTCTCTCTCTCTCTCTCTCTCTCTCTCTCTCTCTCTCTCTCTCTCTCTCTGCATTCCTTAATCCTTTTCTTTTCTTTTTTTTCTTACCTTTCTTCCACGCCTCCCTCAGCACCACCAGCAGAAGTCTTGGGGAGGACCAGGCGGGGATCTTTCGAGCCTTAGAGGACTCCCTGGCTGGCGTGGGTGTGGATGGGAGGGCGTGTCTTCTCCGCCTCATCTGTCACCTACAGACCAGACCCATCGGCCAGTATACAGTAGTGGGGGAGGTGCTGATGCTTCTGTTTACGTGAGCGCTGCTGTGCTGGTAATAGTAGTACTAGTAGTAGTAGTAGGAAGAGGAGTAAAAAGTTAATGAGATTTGCAAGTGCTTTCATGGCTCTTGTTAGTAAAATTCTTTGAAGTTCTCTCTCTCTCTCTCTCTCTCTCTCTCTCTCTCTCTCTCTCTCTCTCTCTCTCTCTCTTACCCAGCAGACCGAAACGCGAGACCAGTGACTTCCTGAAGGAGTACCAGGAGGCTGAGATGGCGGGGCTGGACGGCGCCGACTGCTCTCTACTCTACCCCTCCTGTCCCTTCTCACTGCCACGTTCCCTGCTGCCCTCCCTGTACGAGGTAAATGTGCCTGGCGCAGGGGGGGGAGGGGGAGGGATATGGAAATAGTAGTAGTAGATGTTTTGTCATTTGTTTGTTTTCTTTACATAACTAATTAAACCCAGCCTCTCTTTACCTAATTTGACGTAAACTAACCTCTCTCTCTCTCTCTCTCTCTCTCTCTCTCTCTCTCTCTCTCTCTCTCTCGTAGGACTACCCAAGTGGTCCCAGCACGTCCTCCAGTCCCCCTCATGATATCGCCCTGCCCGCTATGGTCTTTAACTGACTCACCCGGCGGGAGAAGGCCACACCAGTCAGCAGAGCCGGGCAGGGTGGGGCATTACGCTGTACTGGTGGTAGGGCTAGCAGAGCATTGTGGTGTATATGCTGTCACGATTATGCTGTATTATGCTGGTGTATGCTTTCGGTTTGAGAGTAAAGTGGAGAAAAAAAAGTTATGTTGAGTTTGTTTGTCCCAGAGAGCGTGCGTTGAGTGATGTAATGTAGATAGGGTACGTCCTTGACTCACTATTAAAAGTTGTCGAAGGAACGGCCTGGCAACAAACACTGACCACTTCATCCACGGCATTTAATCACAGGAATGCGATAAGCTGAATGTGCTCTTCTTATCAGCCTTCTATTCTTCCCCTATCCCCACTTCACCCTCCCCCATATTTCCTTTTTTTTCTTATTTTGTATTCGTATTCATATTCTGAGCCTCGTCACTGTCTCCCGTGACCGGTCACGTACCAGCGGCTTACACTGAACTGCTACTGCTTTGTTACTCTTGTTGCTCAACACACCTGTTGGATCTTCTCGTTTAGGGGTAAATATTCCTTGATGTTGACTCAGCCTTTAGCAGTAAAAGACGGAAAACTTTAAACATGCTGCATGCAAGTAGAGTTTGTTTCTTTTCTTTGGAGCTCCTACAGTTACTATAACTGGGGTACTGTGTAATAGCAATATAAATCCTTCCCCACTAGGATGGCTCTACCTACTGAGATGACCTGCCTGGTGAAGGAGGAGGCAGCAGTGGGGTATGAACTGGTGAGGCGTCCTGTCCCCACACCAGGCCCAGGGGATGTCATCATCAAGGTGGACAGAGTAAGTCACTACACACATCTACGTATTCCACTGCTGGGATGCACTTCTTGTCTCTTCACTTTCACTTATGTTATCACATATTATATTATGTACTCAAGAGTTCATGAATCTATTGTTTTCACTTCTTTCATCACTACAGACATGCAATATACTAAAAGATGTCACTTTCACTGTCGTTTTAATACACATTTACAAGTATAATCAATAATTCACATTTTTTTTTTTTACCTCAGTTCATTTTCTTTGTCATCAACCTCTCCTATTTTTAGTGAAGAAATTGCCATCAAATCAATGAAGTACATGATGCAAAATCCAATTTAATCCTCTGATGGAAACAGTCATTTCAGTATTATTCAATTGTCATGACTTTCCATATCACATGATTCATCTGAAATTCTCAGTCTACTGTCTTTTTTCAAGTTTTATTCACTTCTCAATAATGCTAATGAGATATCTATACCCTATATTTTAAGAGGCAGTGCTATTATACATGGTGTTCATCTGTATCCCAATAGAAATATATGTAAAAATGAATTAATGGAAAAAGAATAATAATAAAAAATGATAATGGATGAATGTCACATGTCCCTACTAAATTGACCAATTAAGTAAATCTTAAAACCTGCTCCTACTATATGTATTCTTTGACAAAGTGTATAAATATAACATTCAAATTTCTTTTATAAAATTATGATGCAAAATGAATTTAAGTGACACACCCAAATCTTGTCAGCTCTGCATGTATAAAGAAACACATGAAGCAGCTCTCAATCTAGGAGTGAGAATTGATCTTGATTTATCCAAGCATAAATTATATGTGATGGTGTGTCTTGCAGGTTGGAATCTGTGGCTCTGACATCAACCTGTGGAAATGGAATGATGTGGCACAGGTCATTGCCACACTGCCTTTCATTCCTGGTGAGTGACTACCAGCTGTGCATTACAAGGCCTAGACATGTTTAAGAGCAGTGTGATTGGCATGGGGTGTGGTTGAGAAGCATAGCAAAGGTGCCCCATATAATGATGTCATACATTATACATACTACAAAAATAATTAAATTCAGCAATATCTACGTAACAAGCACCTAGCTCAACTTCTTAACTGTAGAATAGTTGCAATACATAAATGGAATACAGTAGTGCTGAGTCATTAGGGAACTTTAAAAGAATGTTAGACAAATTTTTGGATTAGGATGATAAATAGAAATGTCAGTGCATTTCATATATGTGTATGTAGTCCTGCTGATTCATCACAGCTTCTATTTTCCTTGTCTTATGTTTCAAATACTGAAAAGTACAAGAAGAGAAAACTAAAAAGAGAAAATTCACACTGATGAGGAAATAAGAGCATGTAGTATTATAAAGATAAAGCCCTGACCTGTGTTCATAATCATCAATATAAGACAGATAAATTAATTGTGCCTGTAAAGCTTTCTGACTGCATGTGTTTCTTGTATCTCCTGTTGCCTGAGAACTTGTTAATTGATTTGCCTAGGAAATCTTGTTAATGGTAAGGTGGAGAGGATAACATACATCTCTTTCTCTCTCCCTCTCACACACACACAGGACATGAAGCTACTGGAGAAGTAGTGGCAGTAGGCACAGGTGTGAGTGAGGTCAAAGTGGGCCAACGTGTGGCAGTTGAGAACCATTTCTACTGTGGGCAGTGTTACCAATGCAAGGTGAAGAACCCATGACATTGCAGATGTTAATCCCACAATTCACTGCTCGTCTGGTTGTGTTTGTGTCTATCGAGTAATCCATGGCATATGTTCTGGCTATTCATCCATGTCTGGTCTTGTACTATACATGTGTCTGTCTGTATAGTGTACCTCTTCTCATCTTGTGAATGTTGCAGGAAGGCCGTGGGGACATTTGCCAGCGTATGGACCAGTATGGGCATGGGAGAGGCACAATGCATGGAGGGTGTGGACAGTATTCCCTAGTGCCAGCCCGCTACTGCTATCCACTCACTGCACCACTCACTGCAGATCAGGCTGTCCTGCTTGAGCCTATGGGTATATAGTACAGTACTTCATTTTAGCATAGCATGATGTTAATTCAGGAAAATGCTTACACCAAAAGCAATCTGTTCAGTGATATTCCATTGTATCAAATGGTTATGATATATTTGGCTTCCCCCATGCCAGGAGTGGCTCATAATGCAGTGGAGGGCATCAGTGTGGCAGGCGAGGATGTGCTGGTGTTGGGGTGTGGACCCGTGGGCTTATTTGCTATTGCCATTGCCAAAGCACTGGGTAAGTGGTGGACTGGTGGTGATGATAAGGAGGAATTGGAATTTAATTTTGATTTCCTTGAACTTTTTAGTTTTTTCATTGCTTGAATTCACTGTTATATATAAAGGTCATTTATATTTTTCTCAGTATTCTTCACAGTATGTATGTAAGTATGTGTGTGTGTGTGTGTGTGTGTGTGTTTCAGGAGCTCGGGCAGTGTACGGTATGGACCAGGTGAGTGACAGACTGGAGCTGGCCCGGAGGATGGGTGCTTCACGAGTCATCCACACAGGAAAGGTAAGTGGCATTAGAGTGTCTTGTGTGTCTATATCACTAGGTGATTTAAAAATAGTAATCTAATATGATACTTCTATGATTTACAATTCTTACAGACTTTTCTAAGTTATAAAGACTTCTTACACATAACTTTAGATGGCCTTATCAAATGGAATAAATATCATTCATCAGCTGTGTAGCATGCGTTTCAAATAACACACAACTCTTCATTCAAAGTGTGTGTACTCATCTCACATTTTTTGTCTTTATGCAATACGGTGGCCTGGATGGAATCATTAAGTGTAGCACCTTGGTACCTTGTGGTCCAGTTGGTTAAATCTTAGTTAGGTCCTCTCAGTCAGAGGTCTTGCAGGGTGGAATAACAAGTTTTAATTGGCTGAACCATAGGATGCATTACTACCAGTCCTATTTCTGACTTTGGTTTTGGCTCCTGTCCTCCAGTTACTTTCTGCACATCCCCATACTCAAAGAGCATTTAGATAAGGCTGATTAATTCTCTACAACTGTGAATTACACCAAACCTCACTTGACATTGTGGTAAAGCTAAATTCTGACAAAGTAGACTTATAGATGGTGTATTGTGAGTTTACAACCATCACACTCCATCAATAATTAATTACCTCTCTGCATTACTAAGCATATAAAATACTCTATCCAGAGCCCAGCAACAGTTGTGCTACACTACAAAAGGAAAAAGATAATATAGATTGTGTTTGGAAAAAAATAAGTGTGTATTGTATAAACAGTATGTTTTGTTATGCAGGAAGATGTGACAGATGTCATTCGAACACTGACTGGAGGTAATGGAGTGGGGCGTATAGTGGAAGCCAGTGGCGCAGCCTCCCTGCTCAATGCTTCCTTCTCTTGGCTCAGAAAGGTGACCACTGCTGGCCTTATTGCTGCTCTGTGTATCATTTGCTTTTTTGTCTGTAATTCTACTCTTTAGTTACTTTATCATTGTTTTTAAGGTAGACCTGGTTAATTTAGCCTTTTATTTTAAATTGAGTTCTAACAAAGTAACTGTTCTATTCTAATTTAATCCATTTATTTATTTACATTTGAGATGGATGGGTATGGTTGAAATACAACATTAATTATTGTTTCACTGCAGGGATAGAAATGCATCATATTACTGAAGGCGTTAATGAGCTTGTCCTTCTTATTCTTCGTTTTGCCATTTTCCAGGGTGGACACATGGCACTGATTGGCTTACCCAAGGGACCCCTTCATGTGGAGAATGTAATGACTGATGTATTGTTTAAGTCTCTCACTCTCAAAACTGTCCATGGCCGCAGGTAAGTGTTGTCGTGTGGCACGTGTGTCTCAACACATATTTTGACTGTTTTGATGATATTGATGGATAAAGTGTGATTTAACTCTAATGCTTAATTCTTTGAATACCTTTACTTTTCATCCAATCCCATTCATAGGAGGCTGTTAACCCTCACTGAACATATCACCTGTTGCACAAATATGAACATTATCTACAATCTTGTCTGACATTATCATTGATTTGCTATTTATGTATTATTTTACTGGATATTGATATTTTATGATGAGTCTTAGCACGCCATGGCCAGCAAGACTCCTCTAAACATAAGGGATTATTTGCTATACATGAAAGACCAAAATATAATGTAACTCTTCTCTAAGATAAAGATAGAAAGAGCACAAGACTTAAAAACTATCTTCAATTCCTTGAGTCAAATAGGAGTGTTGGTGCTGAAGTGTATAAGGGAATAAGCTGAAAAAAGAAAGATAGGATTAGACCACACAAGGATACCAATAAGCACAGAGCTCCTACAAGAGAGAGAGAGAGAGAGAGAGAGAGAGAGAGAGAGAGAGAGAGAGAGAGAGAGAGAGAGAAGGGAGGGGATTAGCAGAAACAGGATGGAAGGCAAGATGCTTGAACTACACAAAAAGTTTATTATCTACCACATATTTTACTCAGTCATTTTGTGTCACTGTCTTACAGCAACACAATAACTAGTATCCCTGTAGCACTTATCTATCATTTTCTCCCTCTATAGGATTTTCCACACCTGGGCAGAGTGTGAGAGACTTCTGGTGGAAGGCAAGGTGGATATTACCCCGGTGGTTTCTCATCACTTTCCCATAAGCCAGTACCATTGTGCCTTTGAGCTCCTCACATCTGGCTGTGCTTCCAAGATTCTTCTCAACCCTCAAAACTGAGCATCCATCACATGATCTCTGTCTCAAAAGCATGTCCAAATGACCAAACATACCAACCAGGAAACACACAAAAAAATTTGATGGAATAATGTCAACAACATAAAAAATGTTGAAGTGATTACTTTCAGAAACACTAATAAAGGAGTGGTAAAGGAGGTAATCATACATAAAGTCTGAATGATTAAGTTAATATATATACTTGTCAATTTCCAGCATGCCTCAGTGCATATTATACCTTTTCATTGCCAACAGTTTGTTGAAATATGTCTCTTTGATTCACAGACCACAAAAATAAATCCTACAAAGTTTTATGGTCAATCTAGTTCAACAAAAGAGAGTTGATAAAAAAATCAGGGCATTGAAAGCCCACAAGAAGACTCTAATGATCCACTTTATCATCTCTTAGCCTCTCAATTGACTCATGTTCTGAAAATGAAGATGTGATTGAGGTATGCCTCAACCGCGTGTTGAAGCGCAGTGGCATCTGGCTAGGAATGCTGTACTTGACGACCACATCCTTAGTGGAGACTTACATGGCTGCAGCTGCCGTCAACTCCTCAAAAAGATGGTTAATGTGAAAAAAATTATCTAGGCTTAGGCTAATGGCATAGTCTATGCCTATACAACAAAAACTGACACAACAACAAATAAGCATTACAGTAGTCTCCACTCTAATAGGCTCCTATCAATGCATATTTGTAGCTCTTGTGGGTACAGCTTTGGGGTGATACCGCCAGCCAGCACTGTGTAGATGTACATCAACACAATCAACTTGAATAAAAATTTCAACATTATTTTAAGTGTGTAATTACCTGAGAAGCTTTTTGCACATACCCTTTGGGTTGCATTTTCCGGGCACAAAATGTCCTTGGCATGGCGTGCTGGAATTCATGGAGAGAACTCAGAATATCCCAGGTCAGGCATCTCTTCTTGTATTGATCCAAAGTGTCTTGACATGTCCCTCTTCAGCTTCTACAAAATTCACACTCTTGTCAGCAGCAGCAGCAGCAGCAGCAGCAGTGCCACTACCACCACCACCTAACAAGTGGAATGTCGTGTTTTCAATCCCAAGGGGCTGCTTGCTTTCCTGGTGAGACTCTCTTGCTCAAACAGTCTTCATCACAAACAAAATGATAAATTAATTTGGAATACAATCTTAAATATTTACAGCTGGAAAGACACATGGCAGCACCACACATGAGAATTCACAACAAATGCTCCCCAAACATAATGCTGGATAAAATGAAGCTCCAATTGGGTGATGGACGAGAGGGGAAGGTGTTTGGACTGGCATCAGTCAGGATGTGGCTGAGGGAAGAGGGCCAAGTACACAGACTGAGGAGAAGAGGTCCCTCACAATTCACCTCCGCAGCCTCACCCAGGCGCTGCTGGTCTGTCAGTGTTGAGAAGTAGATGTCACCTACAGGAGAGAAGAAAGAAAAATCATGTAACTGTTCCTGCTCAGGAAATTTAAAAATATGTAATACACTATACATAGATTTCTAGTCATGTGCTGTTCAAAATGATGTTGGTAAAGTTTTGAAACTTGATAAGACAGCTATTCATTTCTATCTATTTGAATATTGTATGATGTATTCATTCAAATTATAATTAAAATCCTTTACTAAGAGGTTCACACCCTCCTTAGGAATGCCAAAATGTCTCCCACCCTTAGGAGGTGCATCCCAAGTTTGGAAAGCAAGGCATTAGTGGCATGGACAGGCTGGTAGACAGGTGTGGTGAAGAGCTACACTCACCCTTCACTCTGTTGGAGCCACTAATGTTGAGGAGAACAAGGTACAATGGGTTGATATTGAGCGCCCACACAATGCCGGCCAACAACCCACGTACCAGCTTCAGGCTCACCCTCAGCTATGGAGTAGGGATGTCACATTAATCAGAGTACATTACAACACAGGGAAAGGGAATAACCTAACTGCATGGGATGGAAGACCTAAACTGGAAAAAGAGAAAAAGGAGATCACACCAAATAAGCTTAGAATGAAGGGAACTGAAGAGGAAAAGAAGTGAGATAAAGGCACTTTTTGTTATGGTTGACAGATCAGGGCAAAGCAGATAATGATGAAGGATGATAAAAGGAAAGTTGTATGGAAGTGAGTTGAGGTATAAAAAAACAAGATACCTACATAAATAGGATTAATAAAGGTTATTTCCTAGAAAAGTAAAATTTAACATATACTCATATTCTTTCAAGTTTAAATATGATGGGAAGTAGATCAGTATCATTATTAATTAAAGAACAGAATTAATGGTTATTTGTAAGATTATTTGGTGGTGAAAATGGAGATGTGTCTCACCAAGACAAACACTAGGTAGTATATGGTGGTGGTGGGCAGCAGGAAGACCACCAGGGTGAACACCACAGCCGTCAACACCCGCCGCAGGGAGATGGCGCCGCCTGCATCATAAGTGTCCACACGCTGCTTCAGGGGGTTCCACTTGCGGCCACGGAATGCACGCCACTGGGACCCCAGCAGAGATGTCTGCAAGTTGTAGAGTCTGTGAGAGAATAAATCTACATATTAGCAAACTAAAGCCTGGGCATTGGACTCTAGGGGTGTTAATGACTATTTACTGTTACATTCGAGTGTGCTCCCTTTGCTACCACACTAATTACAAATGTACTTATCCTAACTCACACCTAAAGCCTTTAGTTGTAATTTTCTATTACTTAGTATAAATTTAGACGTGTAGACATCAATTGTAACTCACTACTATTAATCCCAACTTGGATTTGGATCCTTTAATTGCAACTCTGAAGCCCAACACATAAATGTGACCCAAGCCACAATGGTGGAAACACAGTCCATTGATTTTCATGTTAATAAATCTTCAGCAAATAAATAAGTACATGAACAAAGAAAAAGCAAAATATTAACAGCTATTGAATAAGACCAATGGAGACTATTGCCTTCCCTTTTGTCTGACACATGTTATATCACTACTTTGAACAACTGTACAAAACATGTCACTCTGTCTGCCTCATGCCCAACAACTGGATTCTCCAAAGCACAAATTAGCACACCAAACTGAATCACAAGCTGTGTATGTGAAATAGTTTCCATATCAGAATATAAAGATACAATAGAGTAGATGTAATAATCAGAAACAGTTAGAACAACACCAGCCTACAGCATCACCTCACCTGGCCCCATAAATGTAGAAACAGTGAAGATGGAGAGTGGCCAGATCCAGTAGGTCAGAGAGGATTGCCACCTGTACTGAGGCACCACACATGCCCACCCACACCAGCACCCACGCCACACCACGCAGCACCGGGTCTGCCAGCTCTGACCCCACCACAGGAACGCAGGAGCAATGCAACAAAAAAACTAGAGTAACAACTAAAGGGACTAGGCAGAGCAGAGGATTCAGTTACCTACCTAATTGCAATTCATCCTAGATCTACAGAGTACTGATGATGGACTTGCTGTATGGAGAGATCACCTTGTGGAAATAGTGTTTGCAGCCAAGTGTTAAAATTAGTAAATCACTCAGGTGAAGTCCAGTCAATATCCTAATAAAAAATGTTCTAGTTTTCACTTCTGGTCATCGGTGTGAGCTGACAATTTCTCTCTGGTGGAACTATATTGTTAACAGAGGTGAGTCAAAATGGCTCTCAACCCTATTATGTCTTTGGATTGTGAGTCATGACATGCTGGCTTTCCATGGCTGATAATAGTGAGCTATTAGATACTAAATGATGGAGATCCACTGAAGAAGCTGTTAGCAAAGCCCATCGGCTCTCTACAGCTCTGTTTTCTTTCACTCCTCCCCCAACCTGTCTAAATGTCTATACAAAATCTTAACAGTTCAAAAATCACATGTTGTCCTATTACTACCAATTTGAAAATCAAGTGATTGAGGTATGGTGAAAATTCACAGATGTGAGGTCTTACCAAGGTAGAGTATCCAGAGGTGGACGTGGTAAGAGAAGAATGCCGAGAGTGCCTGTGTGAGAGGCTGATTCAGCTTGAGGCCAGCTGGAGCACCACTCAGCCAATCCAGCAGGCGGTGCACAGTGGCTGCCAGTAACTGTTCAGGTGAGACAGACTCAAGGATTGCCATGGTGCACACAAAATGCATATATGAGTGCACCTCAGAAATTTTGAGGTGATATTTGTGAGTGTTGCTAGCATTCACTGTATTACTGAAAAGGACATTATGAGTAGAAAGAAAATATTCAAATCGTGCACTCACACACACACACAAATTATATAGAATTGCTCTCTACAGTTTACAAGTTCATTTCACCTTTGTCCAGCTACAGAAGGAAGAGTACATGTCTCCCACAGAGGCATAGCTGCTGATGATGCACGCCACACACACTCCTACCACCACATCAATGGCAATCATGGTGAGCAGCCGGCCACACAGAAGACTACTTTTGCCAGCTCTGACATCGTCCTGGATCTTTTTGATTTGACAGATACGGAGGAGGATTTGCTGCAGGAAACTGCTGGAGTAGTCAAGACGATTCCTGAGAAAAGAGTGGAGGGCCTCAAAGAGAAACATGGGCATCCATGACACTGCAAGGAAGAGCCTCACTATTGCCCAGAGCAGCAACAAGAGTGGTTCACTTCTCCTCTTTGGGTGTTGCTCTTTGGCATCACTCTGCACGCAGTGGATGAAGTACGGCACCACGTCATTAGCATGATCCTTTTCCTTCACATACGGATACTTTCTGCTGATCAGCTCTGACTGACAGATTTCATTCAAGTCGTAGAACACCAGATTCACTTCACTGAGGGGGACACGCTGGCCAAGGATCTCAAGACTGGTGAGGGATATGTAGCTGTGTGTTCTCAGAGTAACCCAAACACTGCTGGTATGAGGACCAGACATCATGTTTCGTCCATTGCTGATGCAACCCACACTTGCATCACAAGAAACATCTGTCCAGGTGACCACAATGATGTATGCTGTTCTGTTCTGCTCAGCACTTGCTGAAAAGAACAGTCCATCAATAAAAAATTAACCAAACCCAACATTATACTCTAGAGTTGGCATAGCAACTCAACAATGTCAAAACAACTCTTGCCGCTGCCACCGCCATTACCATCAGAGCATTTTCAAGAATTCTAGATATGATTTTCATTGATCTCAGACCTGTTTCGCCATGCACATTACTTGATTTGATGCTCCCGCACTCAAACACCCCAATGTCATCCCGAAAGGGCTGCCAAAAATTTAACCAAGCATAAGCCATGAATGTATACCTGAGGAAGCGAAGGTCCCTCTGAGGAAGGCATCTCCGTGGCCCTGGAGCTGTTTGGGCACCAGCAGGGACACGCAGCCAGAATCCATCATCACTATAAATAGGAAACGCAACACACTTCCATTATCACCACACTACCCAACACAGTCACATTTATTAGTATCCCGTCACTGTCTGGGGCCAGTTGTTATTGGTGTTGTTGTTAGGGTTGTCGGAAGTCTACTCGGGGATTTTCCTCTAAAATTTCTACGAGGAATCGAGGGGTTTACTCCGACGGGCAGGCCGCAGGCACCACGTCTGCAACCCCACCGGCAATACCTGTTTTACAAATGTTGCACCCAGCTCAGATAGGAAAATACCATCCACTGACATAGATCCAATATCATACCTAACTGGTGATCTTACCAACTCTATGGTTATTCCTTTAGCTAATGACTATGATATAATGAAAGTTATACACTCCTGAAAAGCTACTGCTTAAATATATGTTTTTAAACCACTGTATTGTAAAGCCATGAAAAAATGTTTCAAATGTTTTAAGTCCATCACTACGAAAAGAACTAAAAAATCTTTCAGACTGAAAATGAGCAGCAAAAGCTAAAAATTTCCCAATGTGAACTTTACCATATTATCTGTATATAGGTTCTTCAACACCCGTACAATATTTTCTTCCACTCAATAACAATAACAATAACAGAGCGCGGCGGGCTGAAGTGACCGCCATTCTTACTAACAGGATCAACTATTTTGATATCCTCAACAAAAACAAAGCCACACAAGTTTTTATTATATTTTATGAATAGGACAAATTATTGCTTTCTACCGGAATAAAGAAAACACGAGTGCCTTGTTCCATAAAGAAAATAGTTTTTTTTTTCCATTTCGGCCTCATTATGACGTTAATATGGAATTTACCAACAGATAACCTTGGTTTTTCTTAAATATTCTTACTTATATCATGTGTCTTATTGTCACTGATTTCATATCAAGTATCAAAACAATCCCAGGTGTGCTAAATGATAAGGAGTTCTACTTCATAAGGAAGCATTGTTATATTTTCGAAAAAAAAAAAAAAAACATAAAAACACAGCTAGACTCGATCTTATCATGCCTGAAGATTTGTTATAGCTTGCTATTAACCAATCAGATATCAAAACAATGATAACTAATTTAATACAAACAAACCCACTGGTACTATTAGCCGAGATGCTTTTTTTTTCCAGGTGTACTGGCTGTCTCCAGCTCGTCTTTCCAAGGTTGCCATGTTTGTCCTTTTAAGGACAGTCTGTCCTTTTTAGGCCCTGTTTGTCCTTGATTTTTCCTGAAAAAAAAGTACAGACAAAATCTGTCCTTTTCTGTTCTTTTTTCACTAAAGTTTATTACTGATTGCAATTAATATAATTAAGACGCTGACAAATTTATTGTGATTACGTACGTGTCTGTACTGATGTTACTGAATACAATGGATTTAAAAAAAAAAAAAAAAAAAAAAAAGTAGGGCAAGGGGTAGATGTCAAGAAGATATAAGTGATTTGAGACAATATAACACCCAAAAGATCATTCCATAAAGGCAGGATGGTATATACGCTCGGCTCACAACTGAGAGGGCCCGGTTTCGAGTCCCGGGCGCGGCGATGCAAGTGGGCAAGCCTCTTAAGGTCTTGAGCTGACCATAAGCCATGGAATAATTACTTGGAAATATAGGAATGTTTACCTTCCTTGGTAATCTAACATAGTACTTGTTATCCCTGTACTGTACGGTGTCTAGATACGACCGATAAGCCAAAGTATCTTCTGGTGTGGATTTAGAGACATTTATACCGATCGTATCTAGGTCCCATAATTTATGTACAGGAACTTCATTATCCTCTAGC
>CM035205.1:28504315-28516112 GCA_020233015.1 Callinectes sapidus | reverse complement strand
ATATATATATATATATATATATATATATATGTGTGTGTGTGTGTGTGTGTGTGTGTGTGTGTGTGTGTGTGTGTGTGTGTGTGTTTAATTAAGAGGGGAAGCCGGCCAAGGGCAACATTAAGACAAAAAGGCCCACTATTATTGCCAGTTCCCCAAAAGCATAAGAGAGTTACCCGAGAGACAGGGACAAATTTCTTAAAACCTCCCTCTGAAATAGAGTCAAGTCATAGGAAGTTGGAAATACAGAGGCAGGTAGGGAATTTTGTATAAAAAATTTGAATCAGAATTTCATATTAAAATGAGTGAAAATGATCTATTTCACCTAATTAAGACATATCCGCCTTGGTGATCGAAAACGATGAGGTTTGAACCAGACGCATGATGAATGAAAACACGCTGTAAAGATGCACAGACAGACGACCATGGATAAATTGTTGTCACGGGCTACCTCTTCAGGCTGAATGCTGGCAGGAACTTTGACCATAATGGCTGATCTCTCTCTCTCTCTCTCTCTCTCTCTCTCTCTCTCTCTCTCTCTCTCTCTCTCTCTCTCACACACACACACACACACACACACACACATACACTTATCAGTTGTGATGACGTAAGATTGGCAGAATGATATCCGTTATTCGCAGTCTCAGAATAAATGTAAAATTAAACATAATAGCAAACTTTTCTACTACTGTACATCGTTTGTCAGGCCTGCATATGCATTATATTGTGACGTAACCTGGTACAGGACAGGAGTACTCCTCTCTTCTACTCTTTTAGCTTTATTTGGCGACAGAGAACTAGAAACGCACCTTCCTCTGTCGTATCCATAGTGCCAGGGTGCGGGCAGACTGCACCAGCGCTGGGTCGTCGATTGCCGGCAACAGAAACTTGGTCGGTCCTGCTGACAGCCACAGGAGTCTGAACACGCATTGTACCGCCGCCAGGTACAGCCACGTCATGAAGGAGATGAGTATACTGTGTAGGGAGGAAATCGTGATACCGTGATTAATACCAAGCTCTAGAAAAAAGGCAGTAGTACCATATTAATAATTGTAATCCGATTTAAATAGGTCATAATAAACAAAATTTCGATTAAGATATTCCAAGAGGTGCATTTAGGAACCAAAGCTCCCCTTACAATGTGTTTTTTCTTCTTTTTTCTATGCCTGCATACACCGTCTATACGAAGGAGAGACCAGCGTATGTCACTGACTTCTCATTTGACCTCTGAACATAGCGGCAGGCTGCTGACAGTCACATTATTATATAGAAAATTCTAATGGCACTCGGTCATAAATTGTGAACCAATGTTATGCATGTAAATCTATAAGAACATCTTAAACCAATGAAGTATAATAATGTAATTGATGTATAGTAATCGATACAAGTTTGGTAGATGGTTAACTCACCTGAGCATCGCGGTGTCTAACTAGTCAGGGTGACTGCTGAAGCCTCACTGAGGCCCTCATACCGAGCGAGTCCGACCGAGGCATCAGCGGGGCCGAGAGGAGCGGCTGGCGAGCAAACGCCAATCCACGTGAATGTGACGTATTTGATTAAATGCATGATATTGGAACTACGTTCTCGGGTGCAACTAGACTGACGCTTCATCACTCTACTTTTCTTGATAGCGGTGTTTTACAAGTGTTTGATAACTTGTTTGATTAATTTCCTTTCCTTGAGTTACTATTCCACACTGATTTTATTGTATTTCTTGATTTTCTGGTTATTTTACGAGTGTCTAGTAGAGAGAGAGAGAGAGAGAGAGAGAGAGAGAGAGAGAGAGAGAGAGAGAGAGAGAGAGAGAGAGAGATGGGGGGAGGGGGTGGTAGAGAGAGTTGACTGTCAAGTTCCTGAAACTTAGGTTATTGATGAAGTTCTTCCAGCCTCACAGTCTTCCATCCCTCTCTCTCTTCTTCCCTTTCATTCTTCCCCTCGCCACTTCTAGTTCTCTCTCTCCTTCCCCCACCCTCTCTCCCTGTGTGTTCTTGTTTTCTATGGGAAGGATTTCATTCGTTGTATTATTGTAATTAAATGGTAGCTATCCAAATAGTGACGTGGGTAGGTAGGTATTTAGGTAGTAGGTGATCTTGATAACTTGAATGGCAGTAGATAACCCTGGAGAGTTCTGCTGTAGTGCATGAGGTTGATAGGGGTGGGGCGGGGCAAGACGGCGAGGGCTGCCACACACTAATATATAGACGTACCCTCTTGCTGTTATCTAACTAAATATCACCTGAAATTAATCGGCAGTGGACATTATTGTTTGATACCAAGGATTCTCTAAGAAGGATACCAAGCCGTGAATTTTACCTTGGAGGAAAGGTCATGGCACCACAGCGGCCACTGACGGAGCTAAAGATAGAGAATGGAACCCATTTTCTCTGTTCACAAGGGATGGCTATATTGTTTTGCTTAATTTTTCGCCCTCCTTTTCTTATATTAGTCGTATTCATTCATAGTCGTACTCATTCATAGGTACATTGATACATATACATATAGATTATTATATTTTATTGTGTAATATCGGTTACAGAAAGTTAACAGCCATAATGACTAGATTAATTCTGAAACTGTAAACAGAATTTTAATGCCTCCTGAGCATTGAATTTCATACTTGCAATGTTGTGACAAGAATAATCATTGCATTCACACATCACCGAAGGATGATTGTCACTATCTTCCCCATCATGGCGTCAAAAGAGACAGCATCACAACTCCAGTGCGCATTGTGTTTAACTGCAGCGCTAAAACAGGTAATAATCCCTCATTAAATGACTGTCTCATAAAGGGACCCTCACTGACAGAAAAATTAGGTGATGTGTTGTTGAAATTCAGAACAAATGAATATGCATACAGTGCGGACATAAGCAAGGCTTTTCTACGAATTGGATTGCAAGAATGTGATAGGGATTACACCAGGTTCTTGTGGTATGAAAATAAGCATGAACTGTGTCAGCCCTTGACATACCGATTTAAGTAAGTACTATTTGGAGCAACCACTAGCCCCTTTCTTTTACAAGCTACGTTAGATTAGACAATATACTCGTATAAAAGAACATCATTGCACAGAAATACTTTGTGGATCATTTTGGTCGTTTGACCAACGTTCGGTACGAGACCCTGAGTACGACGCCTAACATAAAAAACTAAAAGGTAATTAACCCATTAAATCTACAATTCGTAAACTAGAATATATTTCACTTAATATATATATATATATATATATATATATATATATATATATATATATATATATATATATATATATATATATATATATATATATATATATTATATGATGAAGAGAGAAAGAATGGAAGAGGGTTTAAATCAAGGTTATAGGAAGATAGCAAGCAAATGCTATTAGATGAAAAATATAGTAACAAAACAATGACAGAATTATAAAGGAAAATCTAAAACAAATAAGGAGAGAAAAAAAAGCAAGAAAATAAATGGAAAATTAGAGAAATAAATTAAATAAAAACAAATGAGTGAAATAAAAGCAACTCATGATGTATATAAAGCTTTTAGCGGCCGTCATCTTTTTTGCAAGTTAATATTAAATTTTCCGTTACGATTGCCTATATTATATACGTATGACAGCAGCGCTAAGTAGATCAAGGTCTCAAACATCTGCCAAAATAACCTTACCTGGCATTTTTGAGAAACTCTAGGGCATTTCTACTCAAAGAAGAGAGAGAAAGAAAGTGCTAATGTGTGTTGGTTTGCTGAAGTGAAAGGTTCGCATGTGCTGTCAACCTGGTGGTGAGAATGCAATGTGTTAGTGTGTTGGTGTGTTGAGTGCAGATTTTCAACATTCCGAGCCTCACCAATGCTTGGATGTGTGCGTATGTCTCGGCCATAATAATGTCTGTCAGGATAACCAGTGTGTGTGAGGGAGAAAAGGGAGAGAAGATGTGTGTGTGTGTGTGTGTGTGTTAGGATAGTGGGTGTGTGAGGGAGAGATGTTGTCTTGGATAGCAAAGAGGGTCGAGTGAAGAGAGAAATGTGTACTTTAAATGAGGAGGCTTTGAGAGAGAGAGAGAGAGAGAGAGAGAGAGAGAGAGAGAGAGAGAGAGAGAGAGAGATGATGATGATGCAAAAAGAACTTGTCATTTTATAGAGAGACCAAGAGTGAGAGGGAGATATTATGTGCTCTCATGGGACTGGGGGTTAGATTAGGTAGAGGAAACACAATAGCCAACACCAACACCCCAATACCACACCACAACACCAACTACCACCCACTCCATAAACAACAAAAACTGAAGCACTACACCATCCACCTTCCACTCTGATCCACTCTCCCTCATCCATCCGCCCTTCCTTCCCAGTCACCCTCCACCATTTACAGGGAGGCAGTGGAGAGATTCAGAGAGCAGGTGGCCGAGCAGCAGAGTTCTCCCACCACAGCCTGGCAGGGGACGTCACTGTTTCGTCTCCTCATCTCATCTCATCTCGTCTTGCCGGTGTATTTTTGTTTTCACTATGTATGTATGTATCAACAATTGTACTTTCGTTCGTTCGTTCGTTCGTCATTTCGTTCCCGTCTCGTCGTGGTTCCGCTCGTCCGCCGTCCCATTGCGTCGACGTTGTCTCATTTCGTTGACTCGCCCGCCGTGTCGTTCCGTCGCCATTCCGTTCGCCCGCCGTCCCTTTTCGTCGCCATTGCGTTCGCCCGCTGTGTTGTTCCGTCGCCATTCCGTTTCCTATCAAAATATAATAATTGTGTTTTTGTTCGTCCGCCGTGTCGTTTCGTCGCCATTCCGTTTCGTATCAATATAATGATTGTGTTTCCGTTCGTCTGCCATGTCGTTCCGTATCACAAGAATGTATAAATGGAAAAAAATGAAATATAAAGCTGAATATTTCTTGTTGTTGTTGTTATTGATGTTTGTCATTGATAATATGCAGATGGAGAACAATGTTTTGTAAAGTGCAACATAAAACTGTTAATTGTTGTTGTTGTTATTGTGTTTTTTGGTGGTGAGTTTTATGAAGAACACTTCAGAGAAAATTTATGTATCATGAGGGACATACGCCGGGGGTTGCGTATCCTCGCCCAGCTTATGAAGCCACTCCCGGCGGTCATACCTTGCATACCAGCGGTACCCCATGATCCTGTGAAGGCATCTAGGACCACCAGGTTGGTGTTCAGTGTCCATGTCTCGCAACCATAGAGCAGGATTAAAAGAATGTATTCTCTTAATCCTGCCATAGAGTTAGATACGGATCACCAGCGACTTCAAGATCCGAATCTTCATCCGTCTGCACAGGTATCGACAACGTCAAATACTCGTGTTGAGGGAGTCCATAAAGCCGTGGGCCAGGTCAATCCGCCATACGACTTCCTGGCTCGGCCCAACATCGTTATGCAACGTAACATTAGGAAGGTTTTACGAGTACATGTTGTTTAGGGAACTTTATATTCCAGATGGGAGACGTGTTGGTTTCTAATCAATAGGAATAAGAAGTGTCGAGAGGTGTGGTATCTGCATAATCTCTCTCTCAGTCTCAGCAATCTCCTTCCACACGTTTGTTGTTTTTCATGATTCATTTTCGATTTACGGATATACGTTGATTTTGAAAGAATGGAGCAGTCACCCTTCTTGAAGTTGAATTGTGTCAAAATTAATAGTCTATCTTAACACGAATTCTAAACCAATGGTTAAAGAGAAGAAAAGATGCAATTAAAGTGAAAATTTTGTTCATCAATGTGTGTTATGTATTAAGAAAATTAATTAAAAGAAGGGGAAAAACCTCAAAACCACAACAAGATTTCTATCATTATTTCTCAGACATCATTTATCATCACAACATTTACTTCACACATCTTCATTGAAATATCTTTTTATCGTGTTTTACAATATTTTCTCCACAATAGTTCCATTCCTTCCCGAGTTGAAGTGATAGCGCGGATAGGAACCAAGAGGCCAGCGGGTGTGCAATGTTTGTGTTTATTTTTGGACGGTGAGGGAGGAGGAGCAGGGGAGGGAAGCTCGGTCAATTCTACTCAAAACTCAACAAGGACGTTTTGCCAAGCGTTACCATTGGAATATCTGAAACATACAAAGGTGAGCATCGCGGCTAGATTATGGAGAGAGGCTGTGTAGTGTGTGTGTGTTGATAATAGTGATGGGGTGATGCGGGTACCCACTGGCCTTGCTGAGTGAGGGGGGACCGAGGGTGTGAATCACTGTCTATATGAGGGGACGGTGCTGTAGCATGCTGCTGCTTGACCCTCGAAATAAGGCTTGATCAATAATATATAGTGATATGATATTAGTGTGTTAATTGGCATTTTTGTGTTTTATTTTTGTGATTGATTTATGTATGGCTCTGTCTCCAGCAGGTCTCTTCCTCAATTGTAGAGAAGGCTATTCAATCCCCCCCACTTTTTTTTTTTTTTTTTTTTTTTCCTTCTTCTGCCTTCCCTCTTTTCTGATACCAGCAAACTGGAGGAAAAAATGGTATATATTGGGAAGTTGTAGATAAGTTGAGGTAGTTTAGAGTGGAGTATATCAGTTGTATTTTGATGCTTAGAACACGAAATTAGCACTCTTAATCTCAGTATTTATAGGAATTTTGCTAAATTTAGGAATTTTTTATGGGTTTATGATGGTCAGAAGAGTCACTTTCATGTGGATGACATCAAGTGATACATTACCAGTTAAGTTAGGCTAGTGTTCTTAGGAAGGGTGTCTTATCATTAGACTCTTCATAAATGCCCAAATTTGTTGACTTTAATCACTATGAAACTTTGCTCTCTGTGTCCCTATGCCCACTCAAAGCTTGTTAGAGGAAAAAAAGATGTTTGTAACATTGGCAGAAACTGCAAAACTTACCTCAAAAATGGAAAGTTTTGTCCTTGGACTTTTGGGGGGAGTGTCATATGTATTTTATCTCTTTTGGCCTCCCCAGCCAAAACCCTGGCTTCCTCACTAGATTCTCTTGTTTGCCAGGATTAAAAAGTATACTTGGACATTAATACCTGCAGTGACCAGTGTATTAGGAAAATATATATTTTTTGCAAAATGCAGCATAACTTTATACTTTTTGTTAAAACTTAAGCTACACTATTCTTCCTCAGGATACCAGATGAATCAAGAGTGGACTTACAGACCACCTGTGCTGGTGGGGGAGCGTGTAGTGTGGCTGGGGGGAGACACAACACCAGTTTCTGGAGAAGCTTGTAATTACCAGCCTCACCATGGTACTGTTAGCTGGATTGGTCGAGTCTCAGAAATTGGCAATGACTGGATTGTTGGAGTAGAATTTGTAAGTAAATGTTTTAAAAAGAGCTGATTTGTGTTGCCTTGTTCCAGCATATACTATTGTTATCTACTGTTGTGGTAGTGGACTTATTAGCTGCTGATCATTACTGTTCATGATTGTTTTGTTGTACTTAGATATGCTCTTGCTGTATGTGACTTGTGCATTAAATTTTTGTAACAAAGATTACTATAATAATGATGTAACACATTTGATTTTCACTACTTTTGTTGGAAAGCAAAGAGGTTCAGAAAGGAGTTATGAAAAGATATTTCATATATTGGATGTTCTAGTAGGAATTTTTCTTGATATATTCTCTTTATTTCAGGAACTAGACATGGCTGGTGGTTGTGATGGGATGTGGAAAGGACGTCAATTATTTTCTTGTCCTAAGATGCGAGGTCTCTTCTTACCTGTAGCATCTGTAATCAAAGAGAAGGACTTCTACAGCAAGAACAACAGTTTACCTACCAATAAAACCAGGTATTTTGTCACTTGATCTTAGGTGTACAGTAATAGTCTGAAAGTTTGGAATCCAAAACTTTAGAAAGCTTGAAACTTCAGAATTGTTCTGGCTGATGAGTTAATGCTGAATTTACTAAACTATTTTTTTATGAAAATAAATTAATAGAAAATACAAATGTGTGGCAACACCACAATGGTGTTTGTTCAATGGCATAAGTTTAAGTTTGTTATCATACACACCATACTCCTATGCTCTTTCATACTTTCTCCATGCATCCATCGATAGTTTGTACACCCATACATCTACCATGCAAGTATTACTGTGGTAGGGACCTTGTCTTATTATCTTCATCTTTCCACACTGTGATCCATTCACTCACCCATACAATGCCAACAGGTAGACTATTCACCTATACATCTACTGTTCACGTCTCAGCCCAACACTCAAAGCTTATGAGAAAGGATAGTTCAGAAGAGTACATTGCTAAAACTTCAGAATATGTATTTGATATTTCAGAAAAGAATAGTTCAGAACAGAACATTGCTAAAACTTCAAAATATGTATTCAGTATTTCAGAACTCATCTTCCACTGTTTCAGACTTTTACTATACTTTAAAAAGTTTCAACTTTCTTTGATCTGAGATTTGGGTTTATATTATAATTCTTACTCATGGTGTGACATGAACATTTCATGATAGGAGCACATGATGGTTTAGCTCACTTCTTTAGCAAATGCACAAATTTTCATATATAACAGAAATCTATTGCATTATGCAGCAGCAGCATTACAAGAGATTACTTATGACAGATTTTAGGGAGGATTTCCAGTAGAGAGACAAAAACTAATGAATGAATGAATAAATAAGAAATGTGATCTATTGTGGAAATACATATCATACAGCCTCTCCTCACTTACCATCTTGCTTGTTTAACAACCACTCAGACTTTCACCATACCTTTTAAAATGCCTCCTGTAATATTGTACAACATGATACAGCTTTTTTTTTTTTTTCTCTTTTTGTTAATTGCTGGTATTTTTTTAATGAACAGGTGTAAACTATTCTCTTAAAAGTGCTACATGCATTTCTCATTCCAAATCAAACTGCACACATGATGATATATTGTTAATGTTATCATTTTTCATTACTTCCAGTGTGTCAACTCTAGTCTCTTCAAATACCTCACAGCCACAGACCAAATTTGACCTGAGTTTAGCCCCTGAGCCTCCTCCGCCCCAAAATAAAATACCCCACCACTCACCTTCTCTTATCCACAGTAGGAATGCCAAGAAGGTAAGGAAGTCTTGTGTTGAGTCATATGTCAGTGAGTATTTGTTGCTGAAGTGGCACATGTATTTAGATTAGAGAATGTGTTTGAAAAGTGATGAGAATATAATATGAGTGTGCATGTTTTGATTGTTCCTTTGACAAGAGTTACCATAAAGTTAATATATGCATTTAGAAACACAGCATAGATGAATGAAATGGTGCATGTACATTAGTATTTACAGATTCTTATTATTGGAGGATATATCTTGAGGAGTCACACGAGGAAGAACTGCATATTTTCCTCAATGTATAGTAGAGACATGGCCTGCACAGCATCTCATAAACATTCATATGTATCATTATACTTATCCATGCTAATAATGACATTTTTTCCATTCCATGTTTACATCAGAATGACATAAGTGGCTACTGTTTGCTCATCTTTTCCTACTTGCCTATTTGTTTGTTGTTAAGGTCATGCAACATTCAGCATTTGATTGTTGTAGAATTAATCATATTGATTTAGTTTTATAATCAGTGGTTTGTTTTGTTCTGGTGTAGATAATTTGCTATAATTTGCGAGTCATTTGGCTTGGGTCTTGAAAGAAGTATCTTCCAGCAGAATTTGAGATGAATGGTTTGTAGATGTATGCATAATTCTGAATGGTAATTAAGTTTTACTCTGCTCTTCACACTGTATTATGCAGCCTTGTGTTATGAAGTGAAAAATAGGATGAAACAGAATAAGAAATCTACATTGATACTATGTTTGAATGTTAGTGATTTGGAATCTTGAACTGACACTACTACATATATAGTTTTCACCTAGTTCCATAAACTGCTTCAAACATTTTTTATGACATGGAAGCTTTCATATTACTGTTAGAATCCTTTTATTACATTGAGATTTGCCATCTTCTCTGACCTGAGGCTCTGAGTATTATCATCTTGGCAATTTAAAAAAATGTAGGATTTTCATCTTTAAAAGCCATGCCTTGATGTGTTGTATGACTGTCAGCCAAATACTTGCCAAGTCATTAGGAATCTGTAGATCTTTTGGGCTAAGTTGGCATTGACACCCTATGCATATTGTCTTCATTTGCAAATTATGACAGATGTTCCATACTTAACACATAAATTGCAAGGGACAGCTCAGGGTGGAGAGTGTGCCAGTGGGAGCCCCAGCTGAGGCTGTAGGAACTTAATCATTTCTCTCAAAAATTTGGGTAGTTGTACAAGATTTTTATGACTGTAAGTACAGTCTTTTGTAAAAATTAGAAGTAGAGATTGATGTTGAACTTGAAGGCTATTTCCCAGTTATATATACAATAGAGCTTGGAGTTGCGAGCACCTTGACTTGTGAGTAAACTGAGATATGAGCTGTCAGTCAGTCAATTTTTTCTTTGACTTGTGAGCCAAAATTTAATTTACAAGCAAGCTTCAGGTACAGCTTTTATTTGGTGTAATAAATGCCTATCATCCCAGGTCTGAGGTGTTCAGTACATGTGTTTCTCTCTCTCTCTCTCTCTCTCTCTCTCTCTCTCTCTCTCTCTCTCTCTCTCTCTCTCTCTCTCTCTCTCTCTCTCTCTCTCTCTCTCTCTCTCTCATATGCAAATTTAAAAGAGGAAAACATGTCAAAAAAGACAAAAAAACTGTAGCATTAAGAGTACAACACATAGGTGCAATTAAGCAAGAATTTATGGTGAACAGTAAGAAGGCTCAAAATGAAACAAATTCCTCCCATTTCCTCTCCTCACCTCCTTCACCAATCCCCAGCAGGGAGACAATGTGGGGAACAAATCTCTCATGGGGACTCTGTCCTCTCTCCTTCTCTTGCCTACTTAAAACTTAATTTCTTTGAATAATGTTTACAGTGTCTAGTACAGGTTCATCAACAGGCTCTTCAGCAATTAATAGAGGAGCCAGTCTCCTGTGGGTGGCCATCTTTTAATGCTTCACTTGATGACTGTCCCAACTGAATGGAGGGGTGGGGGAACAAGATGGGGGGTAACGCTCAGTGGAACAAATCCCCGATCTCCCAGATAAATATAGTATACTGTATAGAATCAGTTCATTCATTTACATTCTCTTTTGTTGTGTTTTATTATGTTTTTTACATGTGCAATATTTGCTATTCATAAATACCTTTTTCTTGCATAAAAACATGGAAGAAAATTGGAGTGGTTTTTTGGAGACTGATATGGAATAATGGCATTTCAACTCATTTCAATAGGTAAAACTCTATTTGAGTTGCATTTTAGTTTTGATGAGAATATAGTTTTTTGTTGAATATAAAAACATATTTACAGCTACAGGGAGGTGAGAGTTCTTATTTTATCTCTTGCTAAAAAGAATGTAGTAATAGTTTGTGTTTAGAAATGAAGTATTGCAAAAAACTGAAAGGAAACCCATGTGAGTTATTTATTATTATTATTATTATTATTATTATTACCATTTTTTTGTTTGTATTTATTTATTTTTTTCTTCTTTTTAAGTTATATTTGAGTATTAGTGTTTGCTGATATCAGACAAGGGAGATGGGAACAAATATTAAAAATCATTACAATAAGTAGAACCTGTTTGTGTGTGTGTGTGTGTGTGTGTGTGTTAAAGGTAAAAAAACAAGGTGGTATTAAGAATTAGAAAACTCTCTCTCTCTCTCTCTCTCTCTCTCTCTCTCTCTCTCTCTCTCTCTCTCTCTCTCTCTCTCTCTCTCTCTCTCTCTCTCTCTAGGTTTTACCATTACTAAACCATAGTGTGTCTGCGTGATTATGTGTGTGTGTGTGTGTGT
>CM035205.1:28453036-28504215 GCA_020233015.1 Callinectes sapidus | reverse complement strand
TATATATATATATATATATATATATATTGTGTGTGTGTATTAAAGTAAGGAAAATTTGTGTGTGTGTGTCAGTTTGCATGGCATCAGTTATTTATCTAGATGCTTTATGTTGTATTGTCCATATGCTTATAACAGGAAATTAATAAAACTAAGAATGCTACTTTTTTGCTTTTTATTAACTCCTCCTGCATGATTACTATACCTTGCCAGTAAGGAGTGATTTCATCATACATATATACAGTAGGTTTGATCAGTGCTACATGGAACAGTTGATTTTAACTTAACTCATTTACTACTGTTATGGCATCTCACTAATTTCACTTAAATGTTTGTATTTTGTGTTATAATACTAAACATTTAATAATCCTGCATTTCTTTTGTATAATAATAATAAAAAAAAAAATAAATAATAATAATAATAATAATAATAATAATAATAATATAAAATACTAGGTTCTCTCTTAAAGTTATGAATATGAACAATTGTCATCTTGCTTGGACTACAAAGAGAGTGCTGTGCAGGTAGGAGAATAAAGAAGGTAAGAAAAAAATGTTTCTTGGTTCTTATTGGATTGTTTATAATCAATGAGTATGCTTTCTTTTCATGAAAATCTAGTTGTATATATTACTTGCTCCCAAAAGGCACATCTTATCCAGCAACAGTAGGAATAAATAAGTACTTACTTGATATACCTTCAGTGTTTGGTGGCCTTTCTATTATGTCTCATGTCTTTTCTTAGGCACTGTAGATAGTATCAAATTGTGGAGGATTTCCCAGGGTGTCATAATCCTTGAATCCTTGACCATACTAGTCTTAAGCTTAGGGAGGGAAAACATGTCCTTCCCAAGTAAATCCTTGATAGTGTTTCCAAAATTCCATATTGTATTTGTATTATAAATTTGATTTATGTAGTCATAAACCCTAGCTTCATAATCACCAAGCTGTGTTGCTTCAGATTAAAATGTATTGAAATCTTTTTAAGCTTGAACTGACTCAGAAAAGGAATCATTGAACTGTGAATAGATAATGCTGCTGCATCTGGACAGATTTTTTTTGTCAATATGACAAGTTTCCTCAGCCATTTGGGCCATATTGGTATAGAAGTGTTTATAATGTAAACTGTAGTTAAGTATGGCCACACATGCCAAGAGTTTGTGTTTATAATACACGTATGTTTCAACTATTGTCACAGACTTAGTCTTGCACATGCACCATATCTGGTGCTGAAATTGTACTGGCATTTCCATGACTGCTCAAAGCATTGTCCAAAATGCTGTGACAGTATTTTATGTGTGGATGTATTTCTGTCATATGACGTGCAGTGTTTTTTTAGTACATTTCTGCATTGTAATACTAGCACCCAAAAAGCAATTTCGAATTTATTGTGGATTTCAATTATTCTTGTCCAGCCATTTTCTTATTACTTGGTTTTCTTTCACATGTTCACTTCTAATTTACCACTATACTATTAACGTTTCATTTGGAATTTCCCCTAGACCTCGAACATTGTCTTTATCTGACATACAGCTTTTTGAGTTTGCTTATTGAGTTTACTTTTTGTTATATTGACTTTACTTAGATTAGAATATTATCATATTATTAACTTAGAATACCATCTATACTTGTACCATAATCTGTTTTCATCCATCATGTACATACTTTAGTTTGTCTTATTTTGTTGAATACATTGCTCTAACTTTTCATCTACTAAACACACAAACACACACACACACATATCTCTGATTTCGAAAGGCATATTCAGTTTGCTTACTGAGCAAACAGCATATGCAAATATAATGAGGGCATCTGTCATAAGCCACTAAGACATGATGAATGGGTGTTCAGGAGCAGATTAGTCCATTTTACATTGATTTCTTTGAGGAAATACTTTTTTTAGCATTTATGATGCTGGATAGCATTCATGAATGAATTAAGTTTGAGAACCAAGGTTCCATTGTAGCTTGTCAATTCCTTCACTTCTTATGTCTGTAGTATAGTTTTTTGCTAAACTAATGTATTTTACCTGTTTTCATTGCAAAAGTTGTCCGCCCAGTCTTGCTCCTGCTTTTCAGTTCTTCATTTGTTCAATATCTCACTGTACTGAGAGGTGTGTGATGGTTCTCAATTTTTGTGTCTCCTCATTTCAAGCAAGTAATACAAGATAATGACCATATTTTGTTTGTAGCTTGTACATGTTTGTAACATTGTGAGTAGTGCTAGATTGTACATAATATAACTGCAGAATCAAGTTATCCATTAAATAAATTATGTACTTGAATGCATGCTAATTAAACCTCATTAATAAAGACTCATGTTTATTGATTGAGTTTCAAGTAATGATTGCAGGCTCTATTCCTAAATACTTCTCTCATTTTAGAAAATCTTGCATTTGCTTAAATTCTGTTGTATTACAGGTAGTGCACAAGTGTTGGTGATCCCAGTTAAAGTATTTTAATAACATAGTATTGTGTAAGCATAAAAATTCAGTCATTGAATTTCCTACAGCAAAATGAAGATGCTCCAAAGGTGTCACCAAGGTGTGCAGTGGAAAATGGTGGAGAGAAGACCTCACACCATCACATGCACAAGAGTATGGGTGCTACTAGCATGGCTTCGTCTGTCCCTTCCCCTTCTACTGGTGCTACTGCCATCACTTCAACACAGTGCTCCATCACAGACATCTCCACTTACACAAGTAAGAAGCAACTCCTCGCAGGGAGACATATAAACACAGGGGCTCAGGATACTTCCCAGGACTGCAGTTTTAGCCAGGAGAAAAGCTTATGGACAGTTACAAGTGGATCAGTGACAGAAACAGGAGCAGCACAGCAATTAGAGAATGAGGGTGACTTTAATGACAATTTTTGTAATGAATCATTGTACTTTGGTGAAACGATGATAAGAAAATCCACTTTAACATCCAAGGCTGTATGCAATGATTATTCAGAAAGAGTAAGAACAAGTCAACCCAGCATATCAACACCATCTAGTCCAAGTCTTAGTGAATATCAAAGGCATTATGGGAAAAAATTAAGTTCTTCAAGCACATCAACAATAGCAAGTGATTTATCAAAATGTATGAGCACACCTGGAAGATATTCATCATCTCAGAGCCCCTATTCTGAACGGAAAGAAAGATCTGGATTTTTTGGTATTTTTCGATGGTTTAAGAATAAGAAAAAGCGATCAGCATCTGTTGATGGGATGAGCAATACAAGCAGTGGGAGTATGAACAGCCTCTCAAGCACCATCAGTAGTAGTGCTTATTCCCCCATTATTAGAAGTAGGAGTGTTGATATCCAGAACAGAGCTGACTCAAAACAAGGCCAGTTTGGTATGACTAGGAGGTATAAATTGTTTTCCAAAAATTCTTCTGGAAAGGGAAACTCCTATTCCAATGATGAAGAAAATGCCCGGAGGTTGTCTGTCATAAGCGCTTGCTCGGACACGTCATCAAGACCTGGATCTAGAGGAGCAACTTTAACAAGGAAGAAGAGACCAGCCCCCCAACCACCCAACTTGCCAAAACTAAGTGACTCAGAATCATTAAAGTCTCAGAAGAGTTGTACTAGTTTACCCAGTAGAGATCTGAGACCTGTTAGAACCCCGGAACCCATTCCCACCACTTCCCTTGACCAAGCCTTGAATGGAAGAAAACTTCAGAAATCCAAAAGTGAAGGAATAATCTATTCTAAAGTTAAAAGAAGAGCTCCACTACCACCAGTCCAGACTCCCACAGGTAACAACAGTGAAAAAGAACTTGGAAAATCATTACCAAAAGAAAGTGGTAGATCTCCATCTTCCTCTAGCTCCTCGAAAAATTCTGATCGCCCAATAAGTACTCTTTCTAATGTCAGTTCCCTTTCCCAGTCTCTTTCTTCTGCCTCAACAACACTTAAGTCACAGAAATCTCAGAGTAGCAGTGTTACTTCTAGTGGGCCCTCAAGCAGTCAGTACTCCTCAGAGTCAGTGGTAGTAGAGGGTGGAGTTTCACAGCAAGATCTCGTAAAATCTTCACCTAGTCCTGCAATTGCTGACACCGGTAAGGTGACTCTCTCCCCTCGTCCCTGGTACAAAAGGAAAAATAAGAATAAGGACAGTAAAAATGCTCCAGATAAGGAAAAGACTGATACTATATATGACACCTGGATGCCTGAAATACAGTTTGCACGCCAGAAGCTAAGTTTAGGTGGTAGCCTGAAAAAAGGTGGTAAGACTGATGGGAAAGTTAATCAGGCTCCTCACACTCCAAAAGAAGAGAAAAAAGAAAAAAGGAAATCCCAAGTTTCTTTGTTGGCAAGTATTAGTGAATTGGATAGAGCAGCATCAGAACAGATGCAGAGAGAGCAGGAGAACAAGCAAGTACAGAAGCAAACTTATGACAATAGATTTTACAGAACCAGTGAACCTCACTTTTTGACTCAAACAGATTTTCTGCCTCAACCAAAGAACAAATCTGTGGGTGGAGTTTCAGATATGGATACATTAAGTTCATCTGGTATTGGTACAATAAAGTCATCACCAAGTGTGAATACTGAAGAGGAAGAGCAAATAATGCATGCTAGAATTGGGTTGTATGATAACCTTAGTCTTGGTGACCATGATTTCACCCTGCCTCAAAGCTATTCTAAACAGACAACGCTGAAGATGGAAGAAAAAGAAAACCTGCAACTTTCATCCCAAGCTGAAGTCCATCAAAGTTATAATATAAGGTCTTCGGTTGAAGGGTCCAATTCTCAGGAAATTAATTTTACTATCATTGACAACAGAAGTTCTGCCACAGATCAAAATGTACCAATGTCTCCTGGGTCATCCACATCTATGACAAGGGATTCTCCAATGCATCGAGCAACTATAGATGCAGAATTATTCTATCGTCTTGCTAAAGACTCCCAAAGTCCTGCTGAGCCCAAAATTAAAAGTTCTCCAGTTCTTAGTGGTTATAGAGAAGTAAGGAAAATAGCATCAACCAATGGACATATGAATGAAAAACAAACAGAAGATGAAAATGTTCACATGGATGGAAGTCCAAACAGTCCTAGACGACCAAATAAAAATTTTGGTTTTCGAATGAACAATTTCTTTTCACCTGATGTTTCAACAATTATTGAAGCTTCAGAATCCATGACCTCCAGTGCTACAACTCCTGCAGATGACATATATGAAGACCTGCCCATCTCATCAGTCACTGGGAGAGGAAGGAGAGAGAGTATCCAGGATGAAATTAACAGTGAAATAAATTGTGATTTTCAGTTGAATTCTTCTGATGCTCGGGAGATTATGAGAGAGTTAGCAGATGTCAGGCAGGAAATAGAAAAGATTAATGAGGAAGAAGAAAAGGAATTTCAAGAGAAACAGCGAACAAAAGCAGAAAAGATTCGTGAGGAAGTATTACATTTAAGAGAAGCCAACAATTTTCAAGCTTGGCACAATGTTGTTGAACAGAATAACTGTGGAAATAATGAAGTGATCCCACCTCCAGTAAATGTGAATGGTGAGGTAAGTCGCAAATTCAAGTGGGTTTGTGAGATATGTACCTTGAACAATCTTCCTTGGCGTTTGCAGTGTGAAGCTTGCTTGGCACGCAGACCTGCTAACCCTAAGAGGGTGGATGATGATGGTAAATCCTTGACATCAGATTTTGTTAGTCCTCAAGCAAGTGTTTCAAATGAAAGTCCTGTTACTGTAATCTTTGAAGATGGTAATGGTAATAGAGAATGTCCAATGGAACAGTCAGAGGGTGCAGCAGCAGTTTCTCCAAGCAATGAGGAGCCATTGGCTAATGAACAAAGTTGCCCTGGTGATAAGAAGAAGGATATCAATTGGGAAAGAGAATTGCAAAAATATTTCAGAACATTTGATGAACATGTAAAAGGGAACAAATCTAAAAAACCTGCAACAAAGTCATCAGCTTGCAGTAAAAATGCACAGAAGTCAGGAAAAGAGGCAGGGACCATAGCACCTCATAGTCAAGTGAAATCTGATTGTGAAAATAAGGGTGCAAAACCCAAGATAAAATTTTTTGGCACTGCCACAGGACCACCATCCACTTTCATTGCAGGAAATGAAACATCTCATGAAACCAATGAAAGTGCTGAACAGGTTTTGTCATTCACTGTCAAAGAATCGCATACAAATGAAGGTTTACAAAAAGAACCAGATATAGAAGCTATAAGAAGAGCAAGACTTGCTAAGTTTCTAGAAAGAAATGAAGAGCATGTGGGAGCATATGTACTACCAAATAAAGAAAAAAAAACTAGGATTAGAAATGATGCTACTAAAGTCAGTAAAAAATCAATGTCAGAAAGTCGAGAACTTAACAAAGTAACATCAGAAGTGAATGACAGCTCTACACAAAAAAAAGAGAACATGGAATGTAGTGATCCAGAGAATAAAATGCAGAAAAGTTCCCTTAGCAAATCTTACAGCAAACGTCAAGTAATGAAGCCAAGTGGAGCTGTACGGGCTGCAGTTAGTATTTTTAACCAATTTGAGCAATTGCAACATGCTAATAAAGAAAAGCCACCTATGTCTCGCAGAAAATCTAATAATAGTTTATTTGAAAGGACAAGAGCTTTTGAGCATGTGTATCCAGAAACCACCAGCCCAGAGTCTGAGAGATGCACAAGTGGTAATGGGAGGTCAGAAATCACAAGAGGTAATTGTCCAAGAGAGAAAGAGGTATTTTCAGCCATTGCAAAATTTGATGAAATGGCTGCTATAGCAGAACTAGAGAGTATAGATAAATTTAGACAAAAAAGTAAAGTAACAAAAAGACCAAAGCTACTGAAGATATCAGTTCCACAGACTTCTCAGACCAGTGATAAGTCTTCTAACACAGTTCACAGTTCTCCCAAAGTTAGAAGGTACACAGCCTCTTCACAGTCATCCTCTACTGACATTAATGACCTTCCTGGAAATGCTCACCATACTGCCAGATCCTCTGCAAAAAATAAGGAAACTTCAGAAGGAGTCATCATGGATGGTGTCTTGTATACTGAACATAGAAAACACTCAATGTCAATAAGTTCAGGTACTTTTGAGCTCATCCAAGCAGAAGATTTTGTTAACATAGAAGCCCAACACAGTGAGTCTTCAACATACTCAGACTCAAGGGGCATAACTGATGTCACCTCATCCACACAAAGTTCTGAGGCCACAGGGGTGCTTGGTGCTATAACTGAACATGTGAATAATAATAGATGCAGTAATGTTTGTGATAACTCAACCTCTGTGGCACCTGAAACAAGAACTGAGCCTCAAGTCTGGCCACTGCTGGAACAAAAAGATGTTGACAGACTGAGTTACCAGCTAACTGAGGCTGATGGAATTGCTACATTTAAAGGTAAGGATATTCAGTATTGTACTGCCAGTACAATTACAGGGATTTATAAGATTACTGTAAATGTATTCATAATTAATTGACAGTAATGGCTTCTTCTTTAACTTCATTCTTAATTAATGAAAGCACATGATACTTAATAAAAGAAGAAAGTTATAATATACATATGCATACTGCATCTTTTAGTTGATAATTTGTGTAAAATTCAGCTAATGCTTACACAAGGTTAAATAATGCTAGTAATGATTATAATGATAATATGCACCTTTATTATTTATAATGTCAATTTTTAACCACTTCATAATGGAGAACATAATTCATTGTGGATTCATGTCATTGCCCTTCATCCAGTGTCTGATACAAAGCAGTTACTATTACTGTTTCCTCATGTTATCTACTTTGTGTGTATCTCAAGTGATGACCATTCAATGCTATTATTTTTCCCCTTGTTTATCCTTCATTCATTCTAAACTTCTTTCCTATGTGTGTTCATCATTCTAAAGCAACATGTGACCACCTTAGATTCTTCAAGACGACTTTTCATTCAGTATCACATTAATCTTTGTGCTGTCTATTCCTCTCATTTCCTTCTTCATTTTTCTCCATTTCACTTACTCTTAAGATCATGGAATTAAAGGTGGAGAGGACATGAGGCAGCTTGGTGAAACCAGGCGAAATGTTGTTGTTTTTGTTGGGGACAGTTGTGGGTTGCAGCAGTCTCTGTTATAGTAGCAATAATTTATCTCATGGAAATATTCCTTGATTCCTGGGGGTAAAAGTGGTCCACTGTAAGGGTACACTTTATTATTTTCCCATTTCTCATTTTCATGATGAGTAAACTTATCGCACAACATGGTAATGTTATTACAGGTATGCTTTTCAGGTTTGTGGATGGTTGCTTGAGTTTTCTTCATTGGAATGTGTGTTCATCCCTATGCTAAAGATGGGATCAGAGTGAGGTCAGATGATTAATAAGAAGTGTGAGGTCAAACTGTGTTGAATCAAGAGTCTTGTTGTCTAGTAACAACAAATCTATAAAGCTATTAGCATATGTTTGCCACAACATTGTAACTCAGGCATTGTCATATTTCCAGGAGAGAGATGTCTTCTCAGGTTTGGCAAGCACTTGTCAGTCAGTGATCCTGCCAATAATAGCCTTTATGTTACTGATCAAGGCTGTGGCCTAGACTTATCTACAAGTCAGCTATAGATACGTAGCTACACAGTTCATTGCTTGACGTGCATCTCTCAAAGGTGTTCAAAGCAGAATAGAGAATAATAAATTGGTATTTTTCACTGTCATGTAATTCCCTGCATAATGCATAAAGTGTAGTTTAAGGACCAGTTATCATGTAATATATATAGTTAGTAGTAACACTATGATTTCATTTCACACTTCTGAATATCATTATTGAGTGTAAACATACTAAAAAGTAAGAAAAAAGATGTCTCAATGACCCTGTGTCTGACATAGGCCCCCCATCTATATGGCAGGTAGGACAGAGCAGTGCCTTCACTCATCACAACTGACAGCGTGCCTCCTGTCCTCTCCACCTTTAATATGTTCATGCTTAAGATCCTCCTTACACTCATCTTATTCAAACTCTTCTGGCAGCAGTCTCAGTTTTCTATGAATCAGCCTCAGGTACACTATCATCTGCAAGCAGCAACTAGACTGAACTGTGAACAAAGACCATGTGATAAAGGATGATCAAAGAACATGATGTCACAAGTATAACCAAAAAATCATGCTTAAACATGTTCAAGAATGCACTGTCTTAAGTACCACATTAGTAATGATACATGTAATTAGTTAGATGCAGAGGTGTTGTGTGCACAAGTAGAACAAAAGTATATATATTGAGACAGGACAGCACATCCTTGACTTAATTCCATGTACTGCTAATAGGTAAATATAAAACTACAGGATTGTTTGCCTCTTGCTTCTATCCAATTGTGAGCTGACAGCTCTTCAATGTACATATTCTGTGTTAGGTAAATGAGACTACAGTGTGAAGAGAGTCTCAAATGGTTACCTCCAGTACAGGGACCCAAATCTTACACAGTATTTCCTAGCTGATAGTCAAACATGGCCATCACTGGGCTGCCATTTCATTACTAGTATCCACTATTTATACAACTGAAGTAGTGAACACCTATGTTGCATTACTATTGTTTTCATACCAAACCATGATTATTTATCAGGATGTAATGTAATCTACATATTTCTGGTCTCAGAGGAAACACACAGTACACATACAAACTGTTCACATGCGAGGATATGATTCCTTGCCATATGTTTCTGCTGGAAAAGCAAGACCACAGCTCTTCAGCTTACATGCTATACCAATTTACTGTTAGCTGAAATAGGGCTTCTACATGATAGAAGAAGGCAAATCTATTATTTTATCTTCATCTTCTGTTAATAATGTTCGTAATAATGATAGTAATAATGGCAGTAATACTAGTGATGATAGGGAAGTCTATGACATGCCTAGATGAAAAAATTCTTATCAGAAACAGGGTCTGGAAGGAATTTCTACCGAAAAAAAGTCTAACAGTACAATTTGTGTTGCAAACATAGGATTCTTTAAAACATACTTAGATTCAGTGCTATATATCCTCATGAATATTTCTCCATAATTGTCAAGATGCAATTAGATATATGCATTAGATAGTTTGCTATGATACTTGCAATGAGAGAAATTAAGTTTGTTACTGTAATAAGTGTTGCTCTTGTTGAGCATTATTATTGTCATTATTATTTTCAGAACACAGAATTATGTTTTTCTCTTATTTCAATATGTGTGCAATAACAGCTTTTAGTTTTATTCACTATTGATTATTCATGTTTATCTAAGCTGCACATTGCTGTGAAAAATAGTGCTTTGCAGTGATGTTGTGAAGTCCCATGATTATATATATTGTAAACTAATCTGAAACAAAAGGTTTGATAGAATTATCATGGATATATGATATGTCATGAATTTATGATACCTTTTATAAAAAAAGGAAATATTTATTCACAGCAAACCTCAGAGTTGAAGAGCCAGCTTTAGGTCAGACCAACACACTTCACATTGGTAAGCTCCTTAAAAAGTTGGAGGCTGCCATCTCCAGAGGAAATCATGCTGAAGCAGCAAAGTTGGCTCATGAACTGGCAGACTTTAGAGTATCCTGTTCTGTTACAAGAAATAATAAAAGTGAAAACAGCAGTACATCTGCTGGAAGTTCCACAACTCAAGTCAACTCATCATACAACAGTCATGAAGTTAGACAGCTGGCTCCCATTCCTTCAGGTGCTGAAAGTTCAGGGATGCAAGCTTCTAACAATAATTTGGAATGCTATTATGATGCTGCAGAAGTAATGGAGGGTGATGAACTGAGTACTGATGATCATGACAATCTCTTGGACATGGCTTGTGCAAATAATTTAGAGAAATTAGTACAGCAAAAAGAAAATCCCTCTTCACTGTCAAAAGTGGAAGATTCCTCTGAGGCCACCACAAACTCATCTGTTCTTCCACAACCAAAGCAATTATCAAAAATTGACTCATCACATGAGTCTTACAATGCTACTGAACCAAAGGAAGTAGATAAAGAGACTGAAACAGTACCAAATATTCAAGAAACACCAAAGATCAGTTATTCTCCATCTGCAGCAAGAAGAGAAATTAAAGTTGATCCTGCACGGCGTGAAGTGAAGTCAGACACTATTACAAAATTGCCTGATGGACTTCATGTACATATGAAAGAAAATAAGGAATCAAATCAACCTTTCGAGTAAGTCTGCTTTGATTGACAGATAAAGTTATTCCATGCATATTCTTTTGTACATAAAAGAGTAAAATATTCTTTTCATTAAGATATTAAGATATTTAACAAAGTTAGTCCATGGGATAATTTCTAATGACAGAGTGAAGATGTATGTGGAGGACAAGAACAGCCATCAGGGACCACTGTCATTTGCTGTGACGCCAACAATGACTGTGGGTCAACTTAGAGAAAAGGTATGTCACACACACACACACACACACACACACACACACACACACACACACACACACACACACACACACACACACACACACACACATACAGGCCTTCTCAGGCTGAGCTAATCTTAATGTGCTAACCACTTCACTATGCAGTGTGTGTGTATGCATGTGTATGTGTTGTATGGTGTGCCATCTCCGACTATATTACTTAGTAAACATTTGTCATCCATGGTTAGAGGAGCTCACCCCATCAAGAAGCCAATAAATAGTGTGCTTTCCTATTTGAATATATGAGTATGTGTGTGTGTGTGTATATATATATATATATATATATATATATATATATATATATATATATATATATATATATATATATATATATATAGTTTGATTTACATTGTTTTTGTTTTCCATGATCTCTTCAAGATCGCACCTTTTACATAAATCGAGAGGTACCTGTAGTACCTATTTACATAATATATTACACAGATCATATCAAGTGTTGGTAACAACAGACATGTAAAATTTGAAAAAAAATCCCTCAGGCAACTCAGATTTTTTTTATAACTCAGATTGGCCTTCCCCTAATTACTAAAATTCATGCAGGGATTATTTATCATATACATAGCATATCTTTATGAATCTATTTGTCATTAGATAGAATGAATACTTAGCATATTTTCTACTATGTATTACAGATAATTAACAGTTTTAACGTACCAATTTGTACCATTTGATTAATAGGTTTGTCAAGACTTTGGCTTTCCACCTGAAGTGCAACGATGGATTTTAGGAAAGCGACTCGCCGATGATGATCAACTCACTCTCGAACATCACAGGGTCACCTCCGAGGGCTGCCCCATCTTCCTCTATCTTGTGGCACCTGAACTGGAATCTCGAGCAAATGTTTCCAAAAAGAAGAAAGGTCAAGGGAAAAATGACTATGGAGAAAATTCCCAAGAACTTGGAGCATCAGGAGGAGGGGCAGTTGACAAACCAAGATATCTAAAAGTTTATGATAGTGAAGGCAATGTGGAATATAGGTATTATAATCCTGACTCAAGGAGATATGAAGTTAGTGCTGACATTGAAGGTAGTGATGGAGATGATGAGGTGGAAGAGGAGGAGGAAGAGGAAGAAGATGATTATGATGAATACGATGATGATGATGATGATGATGACGATACTCTTGAAGAAGATGAGATAGAAGAAAACAAAGCTGATCAGGAGAAAGTATATGAAAATATCAACCAAAATGAAAATGGAAAATATGGGCAAGGTACCCGAGTATATGATGCACAGGATATTAGATATTCACTTCAACCACTAGTTATTACACATCCTAAAACCAATGATGTAAATAATTTGTTAAATCAGAAAAATTTATTGAATGGATACTCTGGTGCTACAAATGATAATCAGGTTCTGACTTCCAAAAGTAGTGATGTTAATTTATATGCAAATGAGTCAGTCCTCACCCATAACTCAGCAGTATCCAAAGAACTTGAACACAAGATAGAAATTAATCTGAACCAGCCTAGTCAACTATTAGGTGTGGAAAACTCCAATGGCAATGAACTAACAGTAGTAAATCAGATGAAACAAGATAACTTAAAGCATAATTGCCAATCTCAGCAGCCTCAGCCTCATCTTATGAAAGGACATTCAGATGCAGATTCAACTGTACAGCCTCAGTTAACAGTGAATGATAATGAAAACAGTGTGTCATTGGAAAAAACATTACAAAATAAGGATTATGACACAAAACAACAAAATAACAAAAGTAATCAACAAAGGCAGATTTCCCCAAAAGAAAAATCACAGAATTCTCAGTTATCAGGAATAGGATCTAAGTTGGCTATAAAATCTCAACCACAACAAAATTCAAGGAATCAAGAGATGCAGTTACCAAGTGAATCAAATAAGCAGCAGTTATCAGAACCTGGAAAACAGAAGGAGCCATTTCACCAGCAAACACCCAGTAAAAGCTCTCCAGATGCCCAGCCAAATGAATCTCAGGAAGAGCTTCCATCCACATCCACAGCTCATGGTTGGGTGTGTCCTTCATGTACTCTGGTCAACAATTGGGGCAGGCCTGGCTGCGAGGCCTGTGCTACTGAGCGGCCTGGTACATCACACCAAGTTCCTGGAGCTGTGGACAAGGTCTGTATGTGCATTGTTTGTTTGTCTCAGAGGACGTCATACCTAAATAAAGCTTGTGGCTTGATACTACATATGGGTAAAGACATCCATACATAACCATTCAAGTTACATATTTAGAGTTAATTTGCACTTTGTGAATGAAATTTGTTTGGTTGCGTTTCAGTTTATGTAGTTAAGAATATAGTAGTACTTTTCTTATTTGTCATTATTTATGAATACAAAGTTGACATTTGCAAACAAAATTCTGAAAACATTACCCATTTTTACAAATGCACTAAATGAAAAGTGTCAAAGTCTATGATAACTCATACTTCACAAATATCATGTTCATATACCAATATAGATCTGTGATTCATAAGTACTAATACTAATTGAAATGGTGTCTTCATAAAGTTAATATTATGTGTGATTTGGATGCATTTGAAATATGTTCTACTCAAAACAATGTAAACCAAGATAATTTTAAAACCTAAATCTGTATAAGTAAAAGATTATTACAAGGTGCAGATGGTATTTGTTTGCAAGATTACTGTCTGGGAAAAAACACAGTGGTTTTATTTTGGGAGATATGTCTATTAAGCTTGGGTCAGTTTGTCTTC
Organism: Callinectes sapidus; assembly: GCA_020233015.1. Classification (NCBI taxonomy): domain Eukaryota; kingdom Metazoa; phylum Arthropoda; class Malacostraca; order Decapoda; family Portunidae; genus Callinectes; species Callinectes sapidus. Next base: position 28,490,112 of record CM035205.1, on the reverse strand, counting down.
ATGACTTCTTCTGTCATTCTCACTCAATGAACCCACCCTTGACCTCGAGGACGGCCTCAGAACTAGCCACAGCTTTTTGTCAGTCTCCCTACATAGGCCACTGAAGGCCCTGGTGATCCTGGCTTTCAGCTTGCCCTTCATGTCGCTGCTGGATCTATTGGTGTCTCATTCCAACATGTCCCACACAAAGAAGTTGAGGGGGTTGCAGCCCAGTTAGGTAGGAGGCCAGATGTCAGGTGAAGTGTGGTTAATGAAGTTCTCTGACAGCTAAGCCTGGGTCTTCCAGCTGGTATGGCAGGGTGCTGAGTCTTGCTGCCACACGTATGGCCTATCTGCAGTTACCTGGTTAATCCAGGGCTTCACTACCTTGCTCAGAACATGGATGTATCCATCAGTGTTCAGCTTGAGGCCCTCACAGAAGAAGTGGAGTGGCTTGACATCACCTTCACTGCTGATGACACGGAAGACCATGCTTATTGCTGGAAACTTCAACTGAATAACTCTGGGAGTGTCTTTGGATGAGACAGTGTGCCACCTGTTTTTCTGGAAGTTGATCTTCTGAAGTTTTTTTCATTGGTGAAGAACCATAACATGTTTGGCTCCAGTGGGTGTTTTAATTTGTTGATCAACTTCTTGGCATGCTTCAGTCATTTTCCCTGCATCACCTTCAACAGACATTGTCCCTTTCTCATTTTGTATGAAACATGCAGGTGTACTCATGCACCACCAGCCTAATGACCATTTCATCCATGCCTTTCTCCCTTGCAATGGCGCACATTGATTTGATGGGTTCATTGTTGATGATCTCCTGAATTTCAGCAATGAACTCTGGCATTCTAAAGCATCAGATTGTCGATCATGCATTTTTCGCTCTGACGCTACCAGATTATTGATCATGCGTTTTTCTCTCTGATGTCACCTCATAGTCAAATCCTGAATCTTCCAGTTCCTTTCTGACCTCCTCCATCCTCATGTTGATGCCGTGAAAGTCTGAAATCTTATTTGTTCTTCCAGTGCAGATTCCAAGAATTTTGTGTCTCATTCACAAATTTGGAAGTTCTAAATTGCCCATAGTCAACTATTCTACAAAAAAAGAATGAAAATGTAACCACTGTTTTCATGAAGATGAGACTGACAATGACAGTAAGAAAAATTTGCATAAAATTAGCAGTTGAAAGCTGTGAACAAATATCATCTGCACCCTGTATATGTATGCCTTTGAATAAGAATAATTTTGAAAAATGTTTATAAATCACACATTTCTATTTTCAACTAGACCATTGTGTAGTAGCCTTCTCATTTCTTCAGGTTTCTGGCTTGGGTGCTGTTGTGTCTGTACTGGACCGCCAGGGTTATGTGCCAAACCCTGACCCTTTCGAATGCAGAGTTTGCTTTATGGATGTGGACTCAGGGAAGGGTGTGGTGCTGAGGGATTGCCTTCATACTTTTTGCAGGTTAGTAGAATTTCTGAGTTGAAAGATTCATTTGTTTCTGCATTACATCTCTGAAATTTAGATTAATTGCAAAAGTTTACTTATAAGAGATTTGAATTTCTAACAATATTCATTGATATTGTTAAGCTTTTACTTTCCACATAGATACTGCAGAGCTTTCCAAGATTAGCAAAGATGAAAATCATCATTGCCAAGACAGAGATCATATTTTTTAAAACTGAAATGCTAGTGTTAAATATAAACCCACATTGTTAATATTTCTTTGGTTTGTCTATATTTTGTATTGTTTTTCCCTGTTCTAGTTTTAATTTAATTCTTTAGCATTAAGACCAACAGAATTGTAATAAGGTTGATGATAATTGTGATGCGGTGAAGGGAATGGGATGGGTGATGGTACTGGGAAATTGCTGGAGTGACAGTGTTACATTCATAACAAAGTACAATGGAGATTCCATACTCAAACAGCTCAATAGTCAAACTTTTCAATTCTCGAATACAAAAGTTTGATTTAATACTGAAAAAAATCTAGTACTTGAACATCTGCACATGGGCTTCCTCCCTCCTCTTCTGCATCCTTCTATAACTGATATCATCTTTATATACATTACAGCAACCATTATACATAAATTCAAGGAGACGTTGGATATATGGAGATATGGAGACAGGACACTATGAGCCCCGCTCGAACCCTGTATAATAAAACTAGGTAAATACACACACACACACACACACACACACACACACACACACACACACACACACACACACACACAGGAAGGAAAAGTACCAAGAGAGTAGAAAAGAGCTAACATAATACCAATATACAAGGGCGGAAAGAAGACTGAGCCACTTAACTATAGACCAGTATCTCTAGCTAGTGTTGTGAGCAAGATGTGTGACGTAATAATAAAGGAGCAGTGGGTGAAATATCTGGAAGAAAATAAAATTGTAACAAACAACCAATATAGCTTCAGGAAAGGAAGGTCATGTGTTACAAATCTACTCAGTTTTTACACAAGAATAATAGATGTAGTTGATAATAGAGATGGATGGGTGGATGCTGTGTACTTGGACATCAAAAGGCATTTGATAAAGTTCCACACAAAAGGCTACTGTGGAAATTGGAACATATAGGAGGACTGAAAGGGAAGCTATTAAAGTGAATGGGAGACTATCTAAAGGATAGAGAAATGAGGACAGTAATCAGAGACAACTATTCAAGCTGGAGTGGTGTCACAAGCAGAGTACCAGAAGGGTCGGTGTTAGCACCCATTATGTTCCAGATATACATAAATGACATGCAAGAAGGCTTAAACAGTTATATAAATTTCTTTGCTGATGATGCTAAATTATTAAGAGTTATAAAGAGCCAAGCAGACTGTATGGAGCCACAGAGAGATATTGACAAGATACATGAGTGGAGCAAGAGATGGAAACTAGAATTTAATGCAAAGAAGTGTCATGTGATGGAAATGGGAAAGAGTAAGACCAGACCAACGTGGGAGTATAAAATGGGAGAGGAAGTAATAATGAAGAGCAGGGAAGAGAAGGATTTGGGAGTGATTGTACAGGATTCCCTGACCCCAGAACGACATATAAATGGGATATGTGGCTCGACACACAGAATGTTAACAAATATCAGGGTGGCATTCCATTATATGGATAAAGATATGATGAAAAAAATTATAGCCACTATGATACGCCCAAGGTTAGAGTATGCAGCAGTTGTGTGGTCTCCACATAAAAAGAAAGATGTAACGAAGATAGAAAGGATTCAGAGGGCAGCCACAAAGATGGTACCGGAGCTGAAAGATTTAACATATGAGGAGAGGTTGAAGGAAATGGAACTGCCTACCTTACAAGCCAGACGAGAAAGAGGAGATCTAACAACGATGTATAAAATAGTGAACCGCATTGACAAGATTGACAAACAGGATGTGGTGGTACTAAAGGAAGATGATGGTGGAAGGATGAGAGGGCATTCAAAGAGGATCAGAAAAAGACATTGTTTGAGAGACACTAAAAAGTACAGCTTTCCGCATAGAACGGTGGATGTCTGGAATGGATTAAGTGAAGAGATTGTTACAGCAGCAAGTGTGCAGAAATTGAAGGATATGTTGGATATATATAGATATGGAGACAGGACAATATGAGCCCTGCTCGAGCCCTGTATAATACAACTAGGTAAATAGTTGTATTATATAGCAAACTAGCATAAATAGCAAACTAGATAAATACACACACAAACACACACACACACGCTCATCAGAATTTGGCACATCTCATTCCAGGGATTGTTTGGCCAATGCTATCAAGTATTCTGACACAGCAGATGTCAAGTGCCCCTATAGGGACAGCCAGTACTCTTGTGACTCTTCTTTGCAAGACAGAGAAATAAAAGCTGTAAGTGACATCTATTTTCAGCTTGTGGTGTTATTGCTTCATGTAATGTCTATGTACCAGAATATTTTCGGAATTTTTTAGGGGGCTACCATCATATAATAATGACAAAAAGTTGACAAAGAGTATAGAATTAGTATTTTATTCTCTTCACAGAGAGTTGAACTGTATGAGTTGTAAGTCTAAATAAGTTTTTTAATGTAGTGCAGATTAGCTACTGCTACATATTCATTGCTCCATGAATTTTTATTTTATGTTTCATCATACTGGACGAGTAGTACTAAACAGTAATTATAATAACAACAAAATCCAGGTTTATCGTAAGAGAACAAGTACTAATGAGAACACCAATTAATGTATGCATTAATGTGAGTGCCTTCAATTGCACAAGCTTGGTTGCATATCCACATTTGTATACATTGCTCTTTAAAGCTCAGCGACAATGACATTATCATTGATTTTCTGGTAATTTTTATGTAACACAATTTATCAATCAATAATAAATTCACAATTATTATTTAACAGCATGCTGCCAGTGCTACCTCACTCTGTAGTAGCTCAAAGTTTTCCTGGTGTTATTTTTCTCCAGTTTTACTCTTAGTTTGATGAAAAGTGACCTGTAATATATGGTATTAATTCAATATTCACAGTGATAACCCTTATGCAGAATTAGTTCTTTCTTATTTTATGGAAGACATATCTAACATGCCATCAAGTGCAGTACATAGTTAACTTGCAGATAGTTACAAAAAGATTTATCTATTGATAACTCATCAAGATTTTTTTTTCTTTTTTTTTTGTGTGTGTCTTGCTAGTTGTTGACTGCAAAAGAATATGAACAGCACCTCAATAAGTCTGTGAAGCAAGCTGAGGGTGCCATGCAGAATGTGTTCCACTGCAAGACTCCTGACTGCCCAGGATTCTGCCAGTTTGAAGATAATGTAAATGAATTCCATTGTGATGTCTGTGGAAAGGACAACTGCCTCACCTGTCAGGTGATTATTGCATGGGTTGCTGGGAATAAGTTTAGTTGGCATAAGAAAAATCTTTTGAATTAATATTTTGTAAATTATCATGCTTATTCCAATAAAACTTATGGACACCATTATTTAGAGAATGGTTTCCCCTTTATAAAAAAAACATTATCAATTACTTAAAGGTGAAGATGGCAAAAATTTAGCAATCTCCATCTTGCTCTATAAATGCTTTCAATGGTCAAAAGTTTTCCTTGTAGCTTTGGGGTTTTGTGCGAGAGAAGAGAGAATGGTACGGTAGGCACTAGCATGTCTTGCGTGTGACAGCTTAACTCACTACACAAGGTTAGGCAGCATGAGAGATATGGCAGATGACAAAATTTACAGTGAAAAAATATTGTAAATAGTAATGAGAGTGTGTGTGATCCATTCCCCACACCCAGGCCCAGCATGGAGGTATCACCTGCCAGGAGTATCAGGATGATCTTGCTAAGAAGGTGGATGAAGCAGCTATGAAGACAAAAAAATTCTTTGATGTAAGTGTCTACCTGTTTTTGTATCTTCTGTATATAAAGTCTGTGGTGTAAGTGGTGTGCATTATAAAATCTTTGGAAGAAAAAGACAAGAATAAACAATTATGTAGTCTGACATTCAGATCCAGTGTATTCAAGGCAAAGGACTCTTGACTCATATTTGAATTATGAATTACACTAAAGTCCTCCTGAGTCGGAGCTAAATACCTTGAATAACAGATCTGGGTTGAACACTTTAATCCTCTTGCCTAAATGTTGGATATACCTCAGATTATCAGCCAAGGTGTGTGTGGTGAAGTTAAATTGACCCTTAATTCTCAGTTTTTTCTTTGAGATATTTTATGGAAGTTGGACTCCAAAATAAACATTGGATTAATTTCTAATGTACTATTCTACTGTAAAGCATTACATCTTGTGCTATCCTGAGTCATTCAAATGAAGAAATAGGAGAAAATAATCACTGACTTAAATTATCTTTGGTTTTAACTCAACTAGAAGAACAATAAAATTCCATATAGTGAGCTGTTATTATTCATGTTATTCTTGTTCATTAGGATATGATTCGTCGAGGTGATGGCCTACCTTGTCCCAAGTGTTCTGTGATGTTGGTGCGCAAGTGGGGCTGTGACTGGATGCGATGTCCCATGTGCCGTACTGAAATTTGTTGGGTCACTAGAGGCCCACGATGGGGACCAGGGGTATGTATGGTATTGGCTGTTTTCAACATATGGGCAAGTATACAGCAATTGATAGAATGATTCCTTTCATGACCAAAATTTAGTTCTTTATGTGCATTGAGCTTTCATTAATTTAATTTAAGAATTTTATGTATCTCTGTTTTTTCTCTTAATGTGTATATAAGATATAAGATTTTGTTGAAAAAAGAAAGTAAGAAAACATAAAAGCCATAAACCACATCAAGCCTTTACTGAGTGTCTCTATGCAAGAATCTCAAGAAGGCGTTTGACTCAGTGCATTGAGAGACACTCTCTCTGTGGGATTCCTGCAAGGATTATTGGTCTGTAAACTGGCCTGTACTCCGGGACTGTGAGTGTTGTGAAGTGTGGAGAAGGTGTGTCCAGCTTCTTTCCTGTGAATATGGGAGTGAGGCAGGGCTGTGTGCTTGCTCTATCACTTTTGAACACTTGCATGGACTGGGTACTAGGGAGAGTTGTAGAACGAAGTCATTGTGGAGCATCTGTTAGCAATTCTGAGATTACAGATCTTGTTTTTGCCGATGATGCAGTAACCTTTGCCGATTCAATGGAAATTCTGGTAATGGTTCTAGAGGCACTGTACGAGGAGGCGAAGCCTTTGGGACTTTAGGTTTTCTGGCCCAAGACTAAGGTTCAGGTGTTTGGAGGCATCCTGGATGAAATAGTACAGTCTGTTCATGCGTATAGCAAGGACATTGAGATCTTGGAAAACATTACATACCTTGGTAGGGTAGTGCATAACAATGGTGGGTCTAGCCAGGAAGTCACACGGCGGTTGGCCTGGCCCACGGCATTATGGACTTGCTCAACACAAGTATTTGGCGTTGTCGGTGCCTGTGCAGACGGACAAAGATTCGGATTTTGAAGTCACTGGTGATCTCTGTCTTACTCTATGGTTGTGAGACATGGACACTGAACACCGACCTGAAGAAGCGAATTGATGTCTTTGGTCCTAGATGCCTTCGCAGGATCATGGGGTACCGCTGGTATGACTTTGTGTCAAATCAGCGATTGTTCCGTGAGACTGATTCAAGGCCTATTACTAGCAAAGTCCGTCAGTGCCAACTGCAGGTATATGGGCATGTGGCACGCTACCCGGAAGCTGATCCTGCTTATCAGGTTGTCTCCAAAAGGAGACCTTGGAGGAGGCCAAGGGGATGCTCACAGAACTCATGGCTGTGGCAAGTCAATACCTCCTGCTGGGAGTCACTCAGTATGGGAAGGGAGCCTGCGTGAGGCGTGACCGCCGGGAGTTGTGTCATCGGGTAGGCAAGGCAACGTGTTTCCTGGCACATGCCCCCCCATGATTGATTGATTGATAAAGTGAGCCAATAGATCCCTTCTTAATTTATATTTCTCCACTAAATGACATGGGAGTTTAGTGATATCAATGGCTGTGATTAGTGATTACTGTATACAAAGTTAATTATATTCCTTTGAATATTTCAGGGTCCAGGAGATGTGTCTGGTGGGTGCAAGTGTGGAATCCGGGGCCAAAAGTGTCATCCAAAGTGTACTTATTGTCACTAGCCCTGCCCCTTGCTGGCTCTTTATCTTATAGAAAGATATTATGCTCTATGTTCTTGAGTGAGAATATCTGACTGTAAAAGGTACTATACAATTCAAACTCCATTTTCAAAGATTTCATATTTTTAATTTGTTTTAGGAGAGGTAGAATGTGAACTTTCCTCACAATCATGCATCCTTACAGAAATTAGCGATTTCCATTCACACTCAAAAATGTCTCCTCTAGTTGGATTAGGGAGGATTAAGTCATATATTATGCACCTTTACAGCTTGAGGCATCTCAACATGGATCATGGGATTTAGGGTCAAATTCTTGACTGAATTCACATATTTCACCACTATAAGATGAATAGCAAACACAACATTAAAAGAAACATGCCTAAATTTTCTTTGCATTGTAATATTTCCAATACAGAGCTCCTCTGTTGTGAGTTGACAGTAATCTGTTAAAAGCTCTTCATAATGGTAAGGTATCTGTATGGAAGCCTGCTGTGAGGGACCCAAGAAGTGAAAAATCAAAAGATATAAAGATCATAGGAAATAAATCAATCTGATTCCTCTTTTAAATAGCATTGATACAGCTTTACAAGTGACAACATCAAGTGTATTAATTTCTTGAGTAACATCAGTGTGACTGTGAAGGTCTGGACATTTTAACTTTAAGTGTAATTTCAAGTTTCCTGAAATAAGGCTTGTGAATTTTCTTACATTTGGCTTACTCTTTTAAAACAAATCTTCCTTTTGGAACACAAGTTGTTGCTTGGGAGTTGACTTGGAAATTATATTGTTTCTCATTTTCTACATGTAATTGTTTATTGCACTGTTTATTTGTGAAAATGGAGATTGGAGTGTATAGAATGCATAATATCTAACTAGATTTCAGCATTCATAGCACCTGCTGATCTTAACACAAGTCATATTAATGATGTATGAAAAATATCTGTGATATAGTCTGCTATTACTTATATTGAGGCAGTGCAGTTATTCACTGGTAATTGCAACATATTAATAATGGAACACATAAAAGTGAGAAAACCTCCAACATGTGATCATCAGTTGTCTAATATTTCATATTGAACTATATATTCATGCTGGAATGAATTATTCATTTAGTAGGCACTGGTTGGAATGGAAAATAATATTATAGTCAGTTTGTCTTATCTAGTCATTTTTGGAGAAATAAGAGATTTATATAATACAAGCCTGATTGTACTTAGTGCAAAGCAGGTAACCCACCATTCAACATATTTAGGATTCTACTCCCTACCCAGTTGGAATTTATGCATTAACCAAACCTAAGCATAAGTTTTGTACTTTAACCCTTCATAAGGTCTGTCAAACTCGTTTTGTACATTTTTGTATTCTTGCTATTTACGTATGTACATGTCTTGCAAATAGAAATTAATGTGTAATGATGTGTAATATACTCAAGAAAATGTAATATGTATATGATTTTATGCTAAAAAATACCCCCAGAAAAAATCTCATGAAAATACAATATAATGGCATATATATATATATATATATATATATATATATATATATATATATATATATATATATATATATATATATATATATATATATATAATATCATGGCACTAGTGTTTTAATAGCTAAACATCAGTAACAAAATTGTCTCTTACAGGATGTTATGCAGAATCTACAGTAATGCCTCTCACTCTGCAGGCCATTCAATTATAATTCTATTTAAAGTCTTTAAAGTAATACTAAACTTTTACTAGATGTATTCAACTAGAACATTCCATCTTGCAAAGTTGTAGGAGATTGACAGCTGAAACTCTTTGGAATACACAACACAAGATACATCATGGCTGAAGGCACACCATATAAATAATGGGAATGCCACAACAAGGGCTTTGTGCTAAGCACCATGATGCTTATTTGAACATGGCAAAAACATTGTCTTACAGCTAAATATTGTTTTTCTCATTTGACAATTTCATTTTATTTGCCAGAATCAATTGTTCAATCCCACAATGTTTGATGTTTCAGGATGTTTTCAGGTGTTAACCAAGCTGCATTTGAAGTTCACTCAAGATGACAAAAATTAGGTAAGCTGCATTATTATTATTCTGCTCTGATACTGACACTGAGAGAATGCTGATTCAAAATAATTCACAATAGATTAAAGACAGGTAGGCAGTCTCCAATCTCTCTCTCTCTCTCTCTCTCTCTCTCTCTCTCTCTCTCTCTCTCTCTCTCTCTCTCTCTCTCTCTCTCTCTCTCTCTCCTGTCATGATCATACATAAAGCCCCAACAACTTTACCCACTTCACTGACTTTAATGCTTATTTTCTTTGCCACTTTTAGAAGTCATTATGTACAGTATTTCTATTGGGGCCATATCCCTTATACTTCTACTCATGCATATCACAGAACAGATACATTCTCCCTCTACCATCAGCTGCAGAAGGAGAATCTGAAATTTCAATGTTTTACAAAGGGGAAAAAATACCAGAACATCATTTTCAATTTTCCAAGAACTCATGGTCATCTGGGTCAATAGTTTCATCAGCTGATTTACTCTCTAATATCTCTTCATCTTTTGATCCATATCTTGCAACAAACTGTTGCCTTTGGTAATGGAAAGTGGATTCCTGATATGATGGCAATTTTGTGAAAATCCTGTAGGCTTGGAGTAGTTGCTCTGTTGATAACTCTCTTGGATGTGCAAATACATGAAAACCATTCTGAAAAGATAAAAAATTATAATAATGATAATTGTAAAGATAATAATAATAATAATAATAATAATAATAATAATAATAATAATAATAACAACAATAACAACAATAACAATAATCATAATAATAATAATAATAATAATAATAATATTATTATTATTATTATTATTATTATTATTATTATTATTATTATTATTATTATTATTATTATTATTACTACTACTACTACTACTACTACTAGAATAGAACTCAGTCTACACCATGCTCCATAAACAACTTAATGAATGAGCCTGCAAAGTAATCTTTGCACAAAGACCAAATGAAAATAATCAAATTCTCTCTCATTTCTCTCTTCTTCCACCGAGACATAAGTATGTATACATGTATGTGTTTCCAATTTCAAGCCCTATGACTATTTTTTATTTATTTTACAGTATCCTTTCAGAACATATTGGAATATGGAGAAATGTATTCTGAATGGCCATGTCAGGTGAATTGAATATGTAAAAAGAATTTTGAAAAGTACATTTGGACAGTTTTCCATACATTAATGAAGATAGCATATAGTAATCAGGTAATCTTGCACTGTAAGTGCACTGGATAATGACTACTCTGTAGAGTGTCTGAGGCTGAGACAGATTTTGGTCTTGTCGTACAAGTGAAATCCACATTACAAGCAAATTTCATAAGTGGCTGGCATGTTCTCCAGACAAGTATGGCCACTGCTTGCTAAGTTCATTTGGCTACCTTGAGGAAACTTCCCTATTTTGTTTTGCCAGTATTTTTGTGTTAGTTTTGCATGATTTCTTGTTATTATTTTATAATAATTACTGTAGTTGTGTTATCATAAGTTCAAATATTCCTGAAGTCTTTATGGAAGGAGATCCTCTTAAGCAACAATCCTCCCCCACCACTCCATGGTCTTATGTACAAATCATCCCTTCTTTAAGATCACTAAATTAATACTTATATAGTTTATATTATTTATTTTGCATTCTCTTTGTATCATGCTTTTACAACTGTCATTAGTCTTGTAACTACATATTTTCTGTTTTAAAATGAAAAAAATTGTGGGCAGGTAATTTGGGGAACTCGGAGTGGATTGATTATATTTCAATTCATTTTGTCAAATGAGCAAATCATATTTAGTAATAAATGTATACCATGATGGAGGCTTACCTTAATAAGTTCTGGACCACAGTCAGGGATCCATCGCTCCATCCCTATGATAAGTGAATCAGCCCTCTTGATGCGAGATACTGTATTCATGAAGTAGTGGAAACTCTCCCGCTCATTGTTTGGCACCTGTTTAAAAAGAAACAGTGAAGTAGGGTATCAGTTGCTTTGCTGAAAATACTCATCCACATGTTTGCTCTCTCTCTCTCTCTCTCTCTCTCTCTCTCTCTCTCTCTCTCTCTCTCTCCCTTTGTCACCTCACACCTTCCCTTTCAGGGGAGATGTTAATGAGATCTTAATTACTGTAATACCTAGTCCACTTACCTCCTGAAGAAACTTCTCTTTTGGTGAAATCTTGACAAGATATATGTCATCATCACTCAGTTTCTTCCTAGACTTGGTGCAGATGGGATAGAAACTTTCCTTGGATGCCACATGTAAGATCTCCACATTAAAGTAGTATTGAAATAGTAGGCCATGGCTATTATATACATGATTAATGTTACGGGTTATTTTACAATATATACTGAAAGGGATGTATATGTACAGGACTGGTGAGATTTTTCCAAATAAGGAACACTGAAAGGTGTATGACAAAATCAGTCTTGCAATAAATTTTGAATCATATATCACGCCAACAATCTTTACAGGCAAAAATTCTGATTCTTCTTTTCTCAACATTGGATCTAAAAAGTTCTGCAATATTGGCTTCTCAGGTTCCTTTTGATCTATGATATAATATCCATAAAACTTTTCAAAGTCATACTTTTGTATCTGGAGACGACTAGAGTATTGGGGCATCAGTAACTTTTTCAAATTAGACCTAAGTTTGTTGTTGGGCTCATAAACTACAACACTGTTATCAGTTTCAGTTAAAATGGTTTCAGTTAGCAGCCCAATCCCAGGAGAAGATTCAACTATGATATCACTGTCTCCCAGATCTTTTTTAAGATGTGTTACTAGTGTCTCTGCTACATTTCTGTCCACTATATGTTGTCTTCTTGTCCCCTTGGATCCTTTTAGAAGCAATTTTATCTTTTTACTGGCATCATAAGTGGTTTTGTCTTGACTAATTTCACTGCTATCTTCTGAAAAAATGGGCTGTAAAAAGGCTGAATCTGAATCTTCTCCTTTAAAAAAATGATTTCTTTCAGTAACTCTACTGACTGTTTCAAGACACACAGAGCTGTTAGAAAAGTTTTTCTCTTCTGTATCCCCTATATTTCTCTTTGTGAAAAGCCTATTCATATATTTTTGACAAGCAAAGTATAAGTAGGATGGCTTTGGAGCAAAGCTTGTCTTGGATAATCTTGCAATCATCATCGTTCTGTGAAAGTAAACGATATTTTAGTAAAATATTATATATTTAGAATAGAGACATGAAGCATAAAAAGAATGTTAACATAACACGTATGTGGAAGGAGATGAAACGAAAACACAGCGGTAAGGCACTAAGTTTATACCTGACTGGTTTTCCTTATGGCTTCTTCAGGGGAACTATAAGCGAAACCAGTTGAGAATAAACTCAACTCCTTACCACTCTTTTCTCTCACCTCTAACCTGTCCAAATGTCTAAACACTAATCATATATTTACAGACTCTTGATATTAGAAAAATGCATCTTTTGTATTTAATTCTATTTAATTAAACAAATAAAAAATCTAAAACAGGAATAACATCACACAAGCTGAAGAGCAAAGTGGTTATTACTGAGAGAAAAATAATACTGCAAGATTCCAATGAATGAGGTATCAAATGATCAAATAATGGTTATGGGGGGGAGCTGGGGTAGACACCACATCATGCTGAGTTGGAGTGTCTTAGCATAGAATCAGAACAAAAGGTGGCAGGAAAATCATCTTGTTCAGGCAAAAACATTGTAATCTGATTTTCAGCGGTGAAGTAAGTTTGCTAGCCCCTACACCATTCAACTTCTCATGAAAACTGTGAAGCAAAGAATAAATATCAGAATCCATGGGTAGAGCAAAAAAAGGTGTGCTCTGTGGGACTAAATATGTGGAATAATGAGATGGAATGAAAGAGTACTCTAGAATGGTATATAAGGAGAAAGAGGTCCCAATGTATGAAGTGGTATGATGGTATATATACACATAGTCATCTCATCCTCTGAAATGACATACAGTATTGGAAGAGTATAGTATTCCCCTTTAGTTTGAATACGGATCACCACTAAGGAAATGACTGAAACAAACTGGAAAAAAAAGGTGTTTAGACAGATCTTGAGGCCACCAAGTTATGTACAAACATAATACGCACCTTGTAGTTAGAAGTGGATGCTTCTTATATGAGAACAAGAGTTAGGGAGGGGAAAGCTCAAATACCAGTGGAAAAGGACAACAGCAGAGGAGATTATGGATGACAGAATAGGAAAGTGGATGTTGGGCTGACAAACTTTTGAGTATAAGAACCTAAACAAAGAAAAAGCGACATCTAAGATTCGGGACCGTTGGCATATCAAAGGCTACGGGGATGAGACGGTGCGATACTGGTCCATTGAGGTGGTGCATAGGACGTCTCTGAGTGTGTCGAGTGGTAGATGTGTGAAATGAGGAGCTTGGTGGTGGAGAACGTGAGAGGTGAGGGTGTAGTGTTTATCCCGGTGAGGGCTATCTTGCCTGCACCACCAGCGACCTCGTTACCGCGGATGCCTGAATGAGAGGGGTAATACCTCTACACGTCTCTCTCTAATAGTACTCCAGCCCATGTCTCCCGTCAGAGCCTCAATTGTTGCATGCCTTGGTACATTCAATGCATCAAGGCAACGCTATGACGGGATGATTGAAGCTGTTAAGGAATTCTTTGAGATAATGTGGCGTGCTATAATATAGTTGCAGGAGTCAGTAAGGTGAATTTAAGCATCAAGATCAAGACTCAAACGCACGTGTGGAACCACGCAGTGTTTGCATCAGCTGACCGAAGGATCTGATCGGTGGTTAATAATTATTCCTCAGGCTATTTTTCTTTTAGTTCTACAGGCTTATACACAATGTTGATCTAAGAAGCAAGCAGGCGTCTTCAGCTTCAGTTTCAGCTTACGTGAATGCTGTTTCTTTTGCTTTAGCTGTGTCCAAAGATTTCTAGCCAAAGAATGGAGGACTGTATAATCAAGAGGGAAAATTTACCAAAACTTCTAAATCTTTACAAGGTATATACCTACTATAAATCTACAATGTAATCTGATATTTTAAAGTTAAAAGTTTTTTACACACTCAGATCTAAATATGATTAGTGTACATTTATAATTTGATGAAATGTGATGAAATAAGAATTAAGGATAAGTATCAAAATAAGGTATCGTTATTGTTTTTTCTTTCCACCTTTCATAAAATGCAATTGTCATGTAAATGGTAAAAAATGAGTTGGGATGTATTGTACTGCAAAGAAACATCGATGGATTGCAATTGATGCAAAAGGAGTGGTACCAGAGATTGCTTTGATACATTTGATACATTTATTTTATTTATCTTTATTTTGTTTTATTTATTTATTTATTTATTTATTTATTTATTTATTTATTTTTCAGAGAGAGCAAGTGGAACTGTGTGACTATGGAATATGTGTTTAATGAAGTACATGTGTGTATTTTCAGGAACTGGAGGACTGTGAAAAAAATCTGGAAATTGGGCCAGAAGCCAACAAAACAAGAGAATCTTCGGAGGACACAAACTCTAGTGAAGATGTAGACATTGCCTCTATTTCTGATAATGAGAAATTAGACTGTCAGAGTAATGCATCTGTAGAGACTCTTGGTAGCCAGAAGTTAAAAAGTGCCTCTTCAAACAGTAGTTTAGTAGTTCATGTTTGTACATATGAAGGCTGTGATAAATTTTTCAGCAGGCCATTTCGTCTTGCCCAGCATATTCGCACCCATACTGGTGAAGTAAGTATCACGTTGTGTCAGTATGTTTGTAGAACCCAAAGATTTAGTTATAAGACTTTTGTTGTGTGAGTGAAATGCTTTGAAGTTAATTTATTTACTCAGTCATAATTAGATGACTTATCTTTAATGATACAAGGAGAATAAACTGAGAGGCTGGATAATGGTTCAGAAAAGGGAAGAGTAGATACCTGGTTTGTTCTTCCATAACACTCAACTGACTACCCTCCTTAGTTTCAACAAATCAATGCATCGTTCATTGTCACCACCTTATAACCTGTTCCTGATAGTGACTGTAGGAAGCATCCCTCTCATCCTTTGAAATCTGACAAGTGTTGTATTCTCATTTGTTCACTTCTTTTATTGACTGTCTTCTTCAAATTCTATGCCTGTCACAGTGATGATGCTTGTTATTGATTTATTTATTTTGCATTTGTTCTTCCTTTTGTAATGTTTCATTCCTTTTTTTGATCTTGTTATTACATACCTTTTTCCTCCTATCCATGGTGTTTTGCTTATTATTTTATTTATTATTTTTATTCTCTCTCTCTCTCTCTCTCTCTCTCTCTCTCTCTCTCTCTCTCTCTCTCTCTCTCTCTCTCTCTCTCTCTCTCTCTCTCTCTCATATTTCTCCACTCTTATTATGACTGAAAACAGAGAGAATGTCAGAATGAACCCTAGTCTCCAAATAGTGAAATATATTGAAGATTTACTTTCCCTTACTCTTTAAAGAAGACGAGTTGTACAATATGGTTCCAGAAATATGTATAATGTAGGTACCTATTATTTGTTCCTATGGTTTCATTGTTTTTTTTTTTTTTTTTTTTTTTTTTTTTTTTTTTTTTTTTTTTTTTTTTTTTTTTTTTTTTTTTTTTTTTTTTTTTTTTTTACAGAGACCTTATGTTTGTCCTGATCAAAACTGTTCAAGGTCGTATACTCGTCAGCAGCACCTCAAAAGACACTTGGAAACTGCACATCGAGACAATGAAATAGAAAAAAAGTTCAAGTAAGTGCTTTTTCGTGATGGAAGTTCTGTTACTGTTACTATTGAAGCATATTTACTAACATACGATAATCTTTTATGAATCTATATTGTCCTACGCTGGTATTGATAACAGATCAGTTCATTGTGGTGTCATGACTACTACTTTTATTGATAGATTGTACTGTATTATCTCTCTTTTCTTTACTAACTTGCAAGTGGCACCAAAGGGCCCCAAAATAATTGCAAAGTTATAGTTGTATTAGGATGCAAAGTCAAAGTTGTGCCTGAAAAAATAAGTCCCACCCTCCTCTGGTTTTGGGAATATGAGCATATAGTTATTTTGCTTAAAACATTATTTTTGATTAGTAAAGTGACTAGATAAACATAAAATGTGAATTTTTCTAAGATTTCTTAGGGTTTTTTAAGATTATGATAGAAATAAAGTTTGGGACTTATTATTTTTTCAAAGTGATAATATTGTTATTTCTACTGTTCTCTAATATTGTAATTTTTTGTTTATTTTCAACGCCCAGCATCCGACATGTTCAGTTTGCATATTGTGCTACAGTTTTGTGCTTTTTGTGAAGTTGAATAGCTAAATGTCTTTTGTCTGCCCATTCGTCTTAATCCTTCAGTAATGGGACACATTTTTCCACAAGTTTTAGGTATGATTAGATGATTTTATTGACATTATGAAGAATCGATGGAGGTCAGAAGATTAATGGCTAGAGTCTGTACTTTTTCAATCCCTATATAAGTTTCCTAAGCTGTATGTTGGTGTAAATTAAAAACCAATCTTGTATTATTTTTCTTTCAGGTGTGTTATTTGTGAAAAGCCTTTCAGTAACATTTACTGTCTGAGGAAACATGTGCAAAGATTCCATGAAAGGAAAAGATATGATTGCAAGGAATGCGGACAGTCATTTGTAAAACAGCAGCAGCTACTCAGCCACACTTTCATCCACTCTGGAGTCAAGCCATTTCCGTAAGTGTTATTATATATGTGTTGTTATTGTTGTTATTATTATTATTATTATTATTATTATTATTATTATTATTATTATTATTATTATTATTATTATCATTATTATTATTGTATTTTGTGTGGGAAGCTGTTTTTCTTAAAGTCTTCTGTAATTGTCTTTCATGAGTTTCTTTCCATGTCCTCTTGATTCTTTCACATTCCATTTTGATAAATCTTCACAGTCCAAAACTTCCATTTTCTTCATATTTCTTTGGGTAATCAACTAGTCTTCTCTTTCCATTTTTTGTTGAAGTGATGGTAGCTCCAGTTTATCAAGCCTTTCTTCATTGATAGTTATTTTAAAGTTGGGGCCAGTTTTGTTGTTTCTCTTTGAATCCTCTACCTTTTTCTTGTTCGCGATCATCCCCACATTGCGTGAAATTTACTATGCATGGTCCCTTTTTTAATGCATCTTTCATACAAATCAAGGACTCCTGGTACTATAGGTATGTGCTTGTGGTTTATTGAAAGCACTGCATCTTTATATACTTAACAATAAGAATGGACATACCATAGTATTTATAACTGTATGACATGTTTTGAACCTCTCTGGATTTTACTCCCTTAGATGTGATCATCCAGGATGTGAAATGAGGTTCTTGAATCCAAGTGTATTGAAACGTCATAAACTAACACATGAGAAAAATCGATACACGTGTCCTGAGGAATCCTGTCAACAGAAATTTGATTCATATAAAGATCTGCAGCAACACATCCCATCTGTCCATCCCAAAGGTAATGAAAGAAAAAGGAGACCTGTGAAACAAGAGAAACGAAAACATTCATTCCATGTTGGTTTAGGTTAGTCATTTATTGATTTTATTTTTCTTTGTTTATTTTTTACATTTTTAAACCACTTTCTGCATATACATGCATGTGTTGTTTATTTATGATGTAAGCCTGTGAGTGATAACTTGTCTAGTTTCTTTGATAGAGGTATAATTCTCTCTCTCTCTCTCTCTCTCTCTCTCTCTCTCTCTCTCTCTCTCTCTCTCTCTCTCTCTCTCTCTCTCTCTCTCTCTCTCTCTCTCTCTCTCTCTCTCTCTCTCTCTCTATCTCTCTCTCCATTCTTTATTAATATTCCAATGTCTATTAGTATTGATGGGAAGGGTTGCTTCTTAGTATTTAGCAAACTTTTACCTTGTTTTTGTTTTGCTGCAACAAGTTTCTGGAAGTTGGTATAAGTAAATCTCCTACTATTGTACCCTAAGTCCAGTGGGCATAACATACAATACTTCCATGTCATTCAAACTACACTTTATTTATGGAAAGTCATTATTGTACTGCATTGTCTGTTCTCATGGACTTACTAGATAAGGAAATGTTGGTAGCTGAATCTACTTTCACCTCCTGTGATGAGGGGTGGAAGTTAACCAGAGATCAAATTTGGTGGTGATTTTTTTTTCACCCCACCTTAAAAATTCAGGCTAGTGAGAAACATAGATCATTGATGTTTGGATTAATGGCCATTTACTGTACATTTTTAAGGATTGACAGAAGTTGTACTTCATTTTTTCTTTAGCTCATTAATATCAAATTTTGTTATTCAATTATATTTTATTGTGCTATTGATACTGTGATTGTCAGTTTGGAGTAGGAATCTTAGTTATTTACAGGAGCAGCCAGACAGATTAGAATTGCTAAATTCAGCCAACTAGAGTTTTGAAAGCAAGGCATCATTTATAAAGTTGCAATTTACATTAATGATAGTTACAACCTTAAAAACTTTTCTTTCCATGGCTTGTAATTATAAAGATAGCATTTGGAATGTATGAATGACAGTGTGTGTATTTTAACTAGAGTGATTTTCCAGTGTGTGATATCTGTGGAAAAACGTTCAGACAGCTTCGCTCCTTAAGAAGCCATCGACTCACTCATGAATCCCAAGTAGAAGCATATTTCTGCATGTATCCAGCTTGTAACAGGTATGTAAATTGCTACGTCACATACATGATTGTTTATTTCATCAGAACATATTGTGATCATCATGATATTACCTTTTTGGAGAATCAAATGTCAAAGTAAAATATTAAAAATCATAGGAAGTAAAACATTCATTGTCATTGGCATCCTCAGTTTTTTGATAATCTAACTACATATTTACAAAGGTTATTTTTTCTATTTTTAGTTGCTGTTTCTCTCTCTCTCTCTCTCTCTCTCTCTCTCTCTCTCTCTCTCTCTCTCTCTCTCTCTCTCTCTCTCTCTCTCTCTCTGCATTTAGGTTTTATCCTTATTTGCAACAAATTCAATATCATTTCAACCCATTGTCTTCATTACATTTCTAACCATACACATATATGTAGTTCTTATCCCTATCTGTGGATGTGTCTGATGTTTCATTTTGATAATAGTTGGCATGCCATACAGATAGAATTGCCAACCTACTGCTTGAGATGCTAATTTTCAGCAATGATATGGCTTTAGCCAATGATTCATTAGATGGACAATCTTTATTCATACCTAAATTTTATCCCTCAAAAATTAGGGTTCATCTTATATATCAATAAATTTAAGTGGACTGCACAACATAGTATTGATACGAACGTTATACTGTAAGAGACATGTGACACACCAACATCACTTGCCTGACTGAACACAATGGCATGACTGAACCACCAAATTCGACAAACTTCTGTTGTTTAACCCATACAGCAGCAGCGGCATATATTTACACAGCATGTCATTGATACAAATTTTGCTACCAGGCTATTGGCAGTTCAATTGCTCCCATATAGAGCAGTTAGCATCCAATTCCAAGCATATCTATGTATAACCTGACTCTTGTGCATGATTTCACCACCTCCCAAGCATCATAAAACTGACCCAGTGAAAGTGATGAGTCAACATGTCAAATTTGTGTTTTTCCAGATTTGATGAGAGTGAAATTGATCGCATGTTGGACGATATTATTGAGCGGATGGTTTGCAGATTGTGATAAGTCACCATTATTATCATATTCAGATGATGACGAGAATTATAGGGAGAGAATGAAAGGAAGACTGAATTTTCTGATTCGGGGAGAGGATGAGTGCCAATTTGAGGGGAAATAACTCTCCCTGACCTCAATCTTGGTGATGATGATGGTGGAGGGGATGAGGATCATGCTGGTGATGGTTACAATGGTGTACAGATGATTGATAGTGCGAAATCATGTTTTTTCGTTAATTTCCAAAATTGAAACTAATTAACTTATCCCACACATGGATTTAAATTCCATATATGGGTTTTTCATTCCAAAAATGAAAAAAAAAAAACCTTCCTGCACCAAGGAGGAAAAAAATCATTTTTTTGTTCCAACACTGTATGGGTTAAACCCAATGGAGTTCAGCCAGCAAATTTTGTTCTTTATAGATAAATTAATGAATACTTTGTTATGTCCGTATTTTTATTTTATTTTGTTTTTTTCATTCTTAGGTATAATGAACACAGTTACATATTTCAGGCATTATTTCCATCTGAGTAACCTCACAAGTCACATCAAGGATAAGCATCAACAACTGAAGATCTATGGGTGTAATTCTTGTGATAAAAGACTTTCTACAAAGGTAATTGACATTTTCTAAAGAATTTATACTTCATTTTTATTATTTACAGTACAGTAATGAATTTCCATGAATAAATGTGTTGTTTAATGACATGGAAGTATTGCATGTTATCCCTAGGGTCTGAGGTGCATGTATGTGAGGGATCACATTATTTTTTATTGTGAGTGGTAGAATGTATTGGTATTAGTGATTATCATTCATGAGAAGAGTGCTTGTTTATTTGCTAGTAGCTATGTTGAGTCTATTTGTGTGGCAAAAAGGCCTGAACTCTTTTAAAGAATGTTTGTAAGAGGTTAGAGGCTGTGTCTAGGTTTGAATGTATGTATGCAAGTGTAATGTTGTATGCTTAAGAAGCTTTGGTCAATTTTCAGTTTCACTCAACCAACAACTCTCATTTAGCTGAAGTTTTTTTTTTTTTTTTTTTTTTTTTTTTTTCTGGTGAGACATGTAGTGAGTGACCTTTAACCTTACCTAACTTTAACCTAAATAATATAAAAAGGAAAAAGAATGAGGGTGAAAAAACCTTTCTACACAAAAATCAATGTAGCAAATGATTGGCAATGCTGCACACCAATAACTAAACAACATGATGGCTGCTGAAATTGCCCTGCCATCGTGTAATTTGTATATTTTTAGAGACTTGTGATGTAACTTTGTTGATTTCCAAACTCTTCTGCAATGTACAGTATGTACTTAATTTAATGCTCCTTTACCAAAAAAGAAATTAAAATCCCACAAGTTCACTAAGATTGTTGGTTGATGAGAGGTAGGGATAAGTTAAAAAGTCTTAACTTGAAAACTGTCTATTAGCAATAAAAATTGCATAGAATATCAACCAATTCACTTGGATAGGTCATGATAATCTGACACACTCTTGGTTCCCTGCTCATCAGATTAACAGACTTTTACTGTATATGTGTATGAATATATATATATATATATATATATATATATATATATATATATATATATATATATATATATATATATATATATATATATATATATATATTAGTGTGTGTGGGTGTAGAGAGAAAGAGAGATTCCATTTATTCATTTATTTATTTTATTATTATTTTCTCTCAGCAAAAGTTGATCCAGCACATGGCTACCCATGATCCAGCCTATAAGAGGAACTATATGTCTAAGAAACCCCGCAAACCCCGAAAGGACAAAGGTTCTTTGAAAAAAAATCTTGCTAAAGTTCTTTCCGGCTATACTGATGATACGGAAGGTGATATGGTGCAGACTGTGCAGCCAGAGACAACTCCAGATGAAAAAGCAAATGCAAGTACAAGTGTTGATGGTGCTCAGAATCCACAAAGTGAAAAAAGCAGCAGCAATAATTTAGAATCAGATGAGATTTCATGATTTGCTTAGGAGTTACTGACCAGACTTGACATCCTTCAAAAAGGACACTAGCCATGGTAAGAAAAAGAGAATAATTTTGTTTGTATTTTGGTATGTGTAATGTTTGGGAGTTTTGCTTCAGGTTAAAGCTTCATCAAATTTTATCTGTATATTTTTTTTTCATGCTTCATTAATAATTAGAGGATCAGTTTTCATATGAAAATGCCTTGTTAACATAATCCATGGTGGTTTCATCAATTTCATGGCCAGGTGATGGAGCCCGAGAGGACACCACACCCACAGTAACCCGGGGAGGCTGCAGTCCACATCCATCTTCCATCTCTCCAGATTCCTTTTGTTTGCCACCTCGAGTGGAGGACACCATTACAGGACCAGGAGACACACTTTCCTTGCCACCAGACTGTCAGGAAGGAAAATTTATATATATTTCATATTTAGAATATTTTCTCTGGCCATTTCAGAGACATCAATGATCAGTGTCACAATACTCTAAGATTCATATGTTTTTCAATTTGCTTTGATATTTTTTGTTCATAGAATATCATACATAGTAGGGTATATATCGAGCCTCTTGCTCCAATTCTTTTATTCACATTTTATGACATGCAGGGAATAGAGTAGCAGCATTCTTTGTCCTTGCCACACAGCATTTCATGAATTGTGAGTGTGGCTATTCCATGTGGATTGCTGACCTGGTATTTAGGTACATATGTCTATAGATGTGCAGCAAATTTAACTTGGATTTTGTTACTGCCCTATTTTTCATTTATGCTTGATTATATATGCTGTTATCAAACTGAAAGAAAACTTGGATGACAGGACAGAACCCTGAGGAACACTGTTGTTAATAGATTCAGGAGGAGAACAGTAACAGTCTACCACTGCAGCAATAGAATGGTGAGAAAGGAAACCAGATGCAACTAGTGTATTCTCTGCATTTCAAAAAATGTTCTTGAAAGAAGTGGAGCAAGGAGATTGATAAGCTTGCCACTTTAAGACAAGCCAATTTCATATTTAAGTTCTTTCTCCCCCTAACAAATGGTAATAAGAATTTCAATTTGTATATTGAGGGAAATAGTATAAACATCTTTTCTCTTTGTTTTTTTATTATATTAAGTTTTATTGCAATTTTTAAACTTGAATGTTTACATGTGTGTGTGTGTATATATATATATATATATATATATATATATATATATATATATATATATATATATATATATATATATATATATACTCTTTACTGAGCCTTGGTAATCCTCTTTAGATATTTTGGTGGAACTTATGCTGTTGCCTTAGACATACCAAAAGCTTTTGATAGACTTTGGCACAAAACTTTGATCTCAAAACTGACCACTTACAGTTTTTATCCTTCCCTCTGCAACTTTATCTCTAGTTTCCTCTGTGACCATTCTGTTGCTGCTATGGTAGATAGCCACTGTTCTTTTTAAACTATTAACAGTGGCGTTCCTCATGGTTCTGTCCTGTCACCCAATCTTTTTTATTAATTGATGAGCTTCTAAACCATACTTCTTGATCTGTTTATTCCAATGTTCATGATACTCCCCCTACACTTCTCCTCATCTTTTCAGTGATGACCATCCATTCAGAAAATTAGTAGATCCTGTAGGGGCACCACAGAATGCCTGATTTCTGATTTCTAAAGATCTTTGATCGTGCCAGACAAAACTTTGTTGTGTTTAAAGCCTCAAAATTCAATTTCTCCATATATTAACTCGACACAACCTTCCAGATCACTATCACTTCTTCAGCAACTCTCAATTGTCCCACCCTCTTCTACACTGAATATCCTTCGTTTCTTTTTTACTTGTAATCTAAACCAGAAACCACATCTCATCTCTTGTTTAAACAACTTCTATGAAGTTAGTCTTTCTGAGGAATCTCCAGTTTTTTCACCCCCAACTGTTAACTCTGTAGAAGCCTTGCTAGGAAGTACATATTCTTTGTATGTGCGGTAGGTTCCACTCATAGTCTTATCAGATAGGGTGGAATCAAAAGGTTTTTGTCTTATCAACTCTCCTCCTCTGACTGACTTTCTTCAGCCTCTTGTTAACTGCTCTATTGATCTTGCTAACTGTATGCTTATTTTGGATCTACAAGGGGATTGGCACCTCTCTTACTCGAGTTTGTTTTATGCGAAGTCCAAAATCCATACACATTTTAAATTTACGTTTTTTTTCAATTATATGTGATATTTCATTGAGTGACCAACAGGTGTCTCACACAAGTTCCTTTGCGCCACCTAAACAACAACCGTTACACACACACACACACACATGCTTACACTATATATGTAAGTATATTCAATTAGGAATTACACAGTTTATTGGCTCCTTGACAGGACGAGCTTCTCTTTCCACAGATGACGAATGTTTGCTGAGTGGAGGTGTGGTGAGTCAACTATAGCGTTGGCGTCATGTTTACAACTGCACTTGTTAGCATAACGTGGACGCCATCTCCGATCCACCACACCCAATCACTCATAAGCATTCGTCATCAGTAGAGAGAAGAGCTCGCCCTGTCAAGGAGCCAATAAATTGTGTACATTCCTATTTGAATACATATGTATAAGAGTTTATGTTGTCCGCGACTTCAAGATTGCAACTCGCGTAAATCAAGTGTGTGTGTGTGTGTGTGTGTGTAAATGAGAAGTAATCTTACCTGAAACCTTGCCAGTATGAAGCTGTTAGGTTCTTGTTTTCTTCTGTCATAAAATATCTTAGTAAATGTTGTAATAAGAATCACCACAGTAACTGACATGATCCCCAGGGTAATCCATGTCACATTGCGCCAGAAGGATTCATTGGAAAGTATTCCAAACTCTGAAGCAAAGGTTGTTGCTAGGAATTCTAAAAAGATAAATGAAAAAATAAAAATTATTTTAATAATAATTGATTATTATTATTATTATTATTATTATTATTATTATTATTATTATTATTATTATTGTGATAATATTAATGTCATTAATGTTGTTATTGTTATTATCAAAACTGAAGGAAAGAAGAGTATATTTAACTTTGAGACCTTTATGATGAAAATTTATTTAATGATAAGTTTATTGTAGAACATATTAATCAATACTTATTGATAATGTTACTGAATTTAGCACTAATGTACTATTCATGAATACCTTGGCCACAGTTTACTGTATATTCTATGGAAATATTGGAAGTGAGAAGTTTCAAGCGGAGTTTGGTAACACCAAATCTCTGAAGATTGGCAGTGATGGCACTTGGTTTGACAAAGATCTGGGAGTGTACAAAGCCACGAGGTTTCACCATGGCTTCATGAGGAATAAGTGCCAATTGAAGTAAATGGTGGTAATGAAGACGAAGAAATACTGTTGTCCAAGCTTCAGTTATAAGTATCGGGGGCCAAGGGACCTACGAGAAAACAAAAACACATATTAGTGAATTAATATTTTTAATCTGTCCTTCAGCAACTGCCTCACTTCCTAGATCTTAATTCCCCCAGTCTGGCATATGGCATCAATTAGAGGTCTTATAGCCTCGTGCGGCTGCCACTCAGATTCTCTTCTACAAAACACATTGAGGTCGTCACTCTGTTTAGCCCGCCAACAGGGAAAGAAAATATACAAAAAGATATCACACAAAACACCTTCAGCAGGATAGAAACAATCGTCTACGTTTCAAGAGAAGGACAGGCTAATTGTATTTTTTGAGTATTGTAAAGTGACGAACTACCGCTCTATGTGAGCAATAAAAAGCAAGCTACCCGTTTCAGAAACACAAGTTTATTGTTTTCCAGACAACAGTACCCAGCACCCGTACAACTACTAAGACTGGGCTAACAATAAACACTGCTCAACTTGGTTAACATCCTCTGGCCTCTAGGCTCTACCCAGGGTTATGGACCAGTAACATATAATGAATAAATAAAAAAAAGAAAACAAACCCAACACTCTACAGTCTACACAGTTCAGTGGCGCACTCGTCATGCCACACAAGAAACCCGAACAGTTTCCACGCGCGCACTGAAATCTCCCTTGTTTCACCACATGCACCACCCTGACTCAAGATACCTTTAAGCCAGGGAATTCCCGCTCCTCAAGTAATTTCTAGTCCAAGGCATATCTAGTCAATGAACTGGCCTGTACTCCGGGACTGTGAGTGCTGTGACGTGTGTTCAGCTTCTTTCCTGTGAATATGGGAGTGAGGCAGGGATGAGTCCTTGCTCTATCACTTTTGAACACTTGCATGGACAGGGTACTAGGTAGAGTTGTAGACCAAAGTCATTGTAGAGTATCTGTTGGCAATACTGAGATTACTACAGATCTTGTTTTTGCCGATAATGCAGTAATCTTTGTCGAGTCACTGGAGGTTCTGGTAATGGATCTGACTCTAGAGGCACTGCACAAGGAGGTGAAGCTCTTAGGACTTCAAGTTTCCTGACCCACGTTTTTGGACGATTGTTGGATGAAACGGTACAGTTTGTCCATGCGAGTAGTGAAGACTTTGAGATCTCAGAAAACTTCACATACCTTGGTAGTGTAGTGCATAACGACAATGAGTTGAGTCAGGAAGTCGTATGGCGGATTGACCTGGCCCTCCACGACGTTATGGATTCGCTCAACACGAGTATTTGGTGTTGTCGATATCTGTGCAGACGGACAAAGATCTTCAAGTCGCTGGTGATCCCTGTCTTACTCTATGGTTGTGAGACATGGACACTGAACACCGACCTGAAGAGGCAAATTGATGTCTTTGGTACTAGATGCCTTCGCAGGATCCTGGGGTACTGCTGGTATGTCTTTGTGTCAAATCAGTTATTCTTCCGTGAAATTGATTTGAGGCCCATTACCAGCAGAGTCTGTCAACGCCAACTGCGGCTATATGGATATGCAGCACGCTACCCAGAAGCCGATCCTGCTTATCGTGTTGTCTACAAAAGGGATAACCCAACTTGGAGGAGGCCAAGGAGACGCCCACAGAACTCATGGCTGCGGCTTCTTACTGAAAGTTACTTGGTACCAGAAGGGACTCTGCAAAGAGACTCTCGAGGCGTGACCGCCGGGAGTGGCGCCATAGGTAGGCGAGGTGACGTCCGCTCGACGCATGTCCCCTGCGATTGATATACTGTATATATATATATATATATATATATATATATATATATATATATATATATATATATATATATATATATATATATATATATATATATATATATAAATAAAAGAGAGAGAGAGAGAGAGAGAGAGAGAGAGAGAGAGAGAGAGAGAGAGAGAGCGACGGAAGAAAGTTGACGCATGGAACCTCAATTTTGGTGGGTTAAAGCTTTCTCGCAAATGAGGCCTCAATTGATATTTATAATTTCAATGTAAGGTAAAACATAGCAGTTCAGTTTTAGTCAAAGCTATTCTAGTGCAGTGTCACCACCCAGAACCAGCCTTAAAGTTTTAAATATAATGTGTCGTAACTGAAAGTTTAGTATATTCAATATAATGTTCTACATACTATTGAATAGCGAATATTATGGCAATAAGCATGGTAATAGAGGAGCAGTTTTTATAAAATGGATTCTGCTTTATTTGTCTTTGTGTATTGCTGGCTTTATTTTAGTTTCCAAGGTTTTATTGCTATTGCAATTTCTTTATTTTGTATGTCTGTACTACCATCTTGCTTTTAGGGCTTACATTAATGCTTGAATCTAAGTCAACAAGAAATAAACGAAGAAGCGAGCAACTGTGAAGCTTTATCTCCCCCTAGCCTGGCTTATCGCTACCCTCCCGCTGCCCCGCCCTCACCTCCGCCTGACCGGACTCCAATACCACTGCCTTCACTATCCCTCTTCCTACGTAAGTACATCAAAGTGCTCTACACATGCTACCTTGCATGTATGTTACTACCTTCACTATCACAACCATGTACAATATATACCTATAGTAGTACACTCTCCCATGAAACCTCAAGCAACTAAAAGAAATGTACAGTACACTCGTACAAAGAGCACATTGCCGTGACACCACCGATCGCGTCTTCTGTCACCCTCGCTTAAGAGTGAATGATATTTTATATACAAAAAAAAAAAAAAAAAAAAAATAGGGATCAAATGCATCATCTCCGTATCATGCCCCAGGAAGTTATTAAAGTCTACGCAATCATATGTGAAAAGAACATGTCAATCAAATGAAAAATGGCAAGACCAGGACGAAATTTTAAAAAATCTTAGGGAGCCGCCGATATATATATATATATATATATATATATATATATTATATATATATATATATATATATATATATATATATATATATATATATATATATATACCGTATTTGACGGCATATATTACGTACAGATATATATATAAGATGCATCGACATTTCAGCAGGTCAAATTCAGAAGAAAAAAAAAGTTCGGACTAAATAGCAAAAAATGGTAGTGAGATTTTGTTTAATTCGGCTTATTCTTCAAAACATTTGGGACTGACAAATTCCTGGTGCGGTAGAGTCGCAGCGCCCAGTTGTGTGTGTGTGTGTGCGCGCACACACACACACACACACATTGTTTTCGATGCAAGTGTAAGATTTATACTTAAGCACTATGCAAGCAGAAAGGTAGGTATACCTACTTGTTGACAAAAGGGACAAATTACTGCCTCTAGTCTTGCCTCCCTGTCAAAGCAGGTAATAAGGATATCAGCCATCTTTATGCAAATATCAAGATATCTTACCTTAAACACGTTGTTTCGAGTTTTGGAATCCTGTAATGTAACCTCCATGTCTCCCCACACAACTTGCATGTGTTCTATAATTGCCAACTTATACAGCTCGTGTCCATTATCATCTTCAAGGATTGCGTGAAGAATAAGTAGCTTCACTCCATTTTGAGGTTTAAGACTCAGAGTGATCCCACTTCCGATAGTAAAAGGTGGTGTAGGATATCTTTGATCAAGTAAACCATTGGATAAACATGCTGAAAAAAGGAACGTATAATAATTTTGTTGCTAGTGTTCTTTTGTACCCTGTTCTGATATATGTACATAATTTGTTTTGATATATTTTGATTTAATACTGTTCATGGTAGTTCCTAGTTAGGAATGCTAGAATTGTTTTCTTTCATATAGGAAGATTATCAATTTGAAAATGGAGCAAAGAAAACAAAGAAATGGAATGACCAATATTTGCTTGACGAAAGAGAACACAAATACCATAAAGATGAAGAAAGGCTGCTGAGCGAGAAGACTAGGAAGATTTTCTTTATTATAAGTGCATAAATTCCGCTTAAAAGTAAGTAGTTATGTAGCGGAATCATCTGATCTAAACTAATTTAGGACATTATCTGAAAAAGCGTTCATATCGAAGATAGAACACTTACATAGCACTATTTAGTACAGTGGGGCATATTCTTATTGTATCTCGCAGGCTGACATGTTACCACAAATGCACTCATCTAGCAGCATTTCCTAAACGCTCACTTTTCTAGAAGATGCTAATCCTCCTTCAATGCGAGAGTGATCATCTTCTCTCCTCCCTTTCCCATTCACCACCTCCCGTCCGACAGTTTGTAAAATCACGTTTGCAGGATTTTTTTCTTTCTTTGCATGCATGGTAGTAAACGATTTCCCGAACTCCAAACTACCCTTATCTTACCAAATCTCCTACCATTTTATTTATGTTTATATGTTTGTCAACTGCCTGCCTCCCCTCCTCCCACAGATTCGTTGCACAAAACTTTATTCTTCCTTTCACCCTTACTCTGTCCACCTCTCTAAGCAAGAGTTAGTCACTACTCTCAAACATTCATACCACCCTGGAACTCCCTACCTGCTTCTGTACCTCCATCTACCTATGCCTTGAACTCACTTAAGACCATGATCGCTTTTTTTTGGCTAACTCTCTTAGACCCGCACGGGAACTGGCAATATATTCGTAAGTGTTTCTTTTCGTGTAGTTTTTTGTTGCCCTTGGCCAATGTTCTCTTCTTGCATAAAAAGCCATTCTATTATCACAGAGAATCGTCGCCCCTACAATGTCTTGTGCACGAGTGTGCACAAGGATCTTTTTCTTTCTCGCCTTCACATTCTTGACCAACAAGATGCTGAGAAGCCGTCCTGTATAGCATCATTCCAGGTCAAGGAACTATCGATCGAGCTGCGAGATGTGTGTGTGTGTGTTTGTGTGTGTGTGTGTGTGTGTGTGTGTGTGTGTGTGTGTGTGTGTGTGTGTGTGTGGAGGTTACATACCCTGCTGCTTCGCTGAAGCCAAGGAAACCAGTGTCCATGAGAAGAGCCACAGCTGGACGGTGGTCACCATTCCGTAATAAAGGTTCTGTCGTTCTAATTAGGAAAGCAAAGTGACATGGAGAATCTGGAAATGTTTGTTATACTGAGGGTGTGCGTTTGGGCACGAAAAAAGTAGATGGATCATTATATGAATGAAATTCTAATATAGATTCTAGGACTCAAATATATACGATCGTTCCCTCACTTGGTGTAAGACACACTGAGGAGTCTAGGACACTCGTCCGCC
This sequence comes from Callinectes sapidus, assembly GCA_020233015.1. Lineage (NCBI taxonomy): Eukaryota > Metazoa > Arthropoda > Malacostraca > Decapoda > Portunidae > Callinectes > Callinectes sapidus. Next base: position 28,459,284 of record CM035205.1, on the reverse strand, counting down.
CAGATAACAAACAGGAAACGACAGCGTTACACATAACACTAAAATGTTTTATTTCCGAGCTATTTCAGTACTATCTATCTATCTATCTATCTATCTATCTATCTATCTATCTATCTATCTATCTATCTATATATATATATATAGTATAGTATAGATATAATATATATAAATATATATATAATATATATAATATAATATAGAGTATATATATATATATAATATAATATAAATATATATAATAGATACTATATATATATATCTTATATATATATATATATATTTTTTTTTTTTTAAGATACATAATAATAATTGTGGTAGACTTGCTATTGCTATTATCATTGTTGTTGGGAGATGGAAATGTTCCAATTTTGGATGCAGTTAACATGTTCATCATTTATAAGATTGTTAATTAGTCTAAAATAAGCTCTTCCGTTTACAAAATAATGTTTAGTCGTTCTTTACCATTGCTTCACTTCACCTGTACTTCATAAGAACACCACATCAGAACTATTTGCTTTTCAGCACGGAATAAAAGTATCATGCTACTTTTGATCAAGTTAAAGTTACTATACTTTCAAATAAATAGTTTGTATATATATGTATGTATTCAGGACAAGGTAAGAAGAAGAAGGAGGAACAGTAGCCAAGGCAATGCGGTGAGCCATCAGTGGCCGGCTGTGCTGGCAGTGCCTGAAGGCTGCCGCCGCCACACCTGCCATTTATTAGAAATCTTCTAAAGCTTCAGATGGAGCGCGCCAGCTACTGAAACACAATAGCGCGATTTATGTTTTTTTTTTTATTCCTTCGTGCAATTAGCAGAAGGAATCTATTCAAAACTCTTCGCCATTTTGCGCAGAGTGATTATTGATTAGACTGAGGAAACCGTTGTTTTCAATGGTAAGACATTGTGGATACTGTGCTCTCTGTGATGAGTAGAAAAGCGTTTCAGTGCAAGTTGGAGCCTACCAACTGAATGGAGAATCTCATCTATATTGTTATATTACTTTATTGTCAACTCAAATATTATTTCTCTCTTAACAGGTAAGGGTACTTGAAACATAGCTAATAAGGGATATATGTACATTAACTCACCAAGACACACCTAAGGTCGAATTTTCCCAGGAAAATGTCGTGTCAAGACTTAGATAGCTACACACACACACACACACACACACACACACACACACACACACAACGAAAAACAAAAAAAAGATTTGTAGCTGGTAATCTGAATGAATGCAGCTAAATGAAGTAGTAATAAGTATATAGTAATGTAAGAATATCGGCCTTCCTAAACACACAGTGCAAAGTTTTGTGTGAAAGGAGCCTCTCACATGAGATATGCTCTCCTTACACGAATGGACGTAACCCAGTTATCTCACCATTACTGAAGTGAATTGCTAAGAACAGTTTTAGTTCATTGATGTGGGCGAGTGTCAGTTTGAATGTGGCGCCAGAACCTGACGTCACGTGACGCGTGCGTTCCACTTGTTTACAACCGTCCCCACGTGACCTTGTCTGCTAAGATGGAGGCTGGCTAGTGAGCTACATGGCGCAGTTCTCCAATTTTTCACTGGAATGGCCAGATTGAGAGATTATTGCCAGTTGATAGTTGTGCTACAATAAGTGTGAACATGCAGTGCAGTGATATGTGCAAGAAAACAGCGGTGATGCCCGTGCTAGTTGAGGTAAATAAGCGAAATATTTGTGGCGGTGTGTGTATGCGTGCTGCGGGCCCCCCCTGTCCCCCCACTCCGCTACTGCTGGGAGGGGGTCGTCTAACGGGAAACATTGCGACGTAGTAGTCCTTTACGAGTGTTCCACGCCTACGAACTCAAGTGAATGCGTACACCCTTGGAGCATGAATGACTCAGTGGATGTGTTTTCATGGATTGCAGTAAATCCATCACTATTGGAAACCCCCTTTTCGTGGTAACTCATTCATAATCAAACCCACGTATCTCTATAGTGGGCGAGTGGTTGACAGTTTCTTTATTAGTGACCAATAGATCGTTCGCTCACTGAAATAACTCCTGAACGTGGTGGTCATGGCCAGTCGTCAGCGCAGTGTGGTAGGGCGTGTGTGTGTTTATGTGTACGTGTGTGTGAGAGAGAGGGCAAGGCGGGGTGGTAGGAGGAGCAGGAGCAGGAGGGAGTGGTGGTGGTGGTGGTGAGGGCGGGCGTGTTTGGGCGGCGGGGAAACGGCTGTGTTGTGACTGGGAGGCGCCTGCTGGGTTGCGCAATGCGTGTCCGTACCGGCCACTACTGCCCCTTCTTTTCCACCACAACCACCACCACCACCACCTGCTGTCCCTGCTCCACCACTACTACCACACGGGACTGTTGTGTGTGTGCTCCACTCCGCAGCGGTGCCAGTAGTGTGTTTGTGTGCCAAGGTGGTGGTGTCTTCCGTTGGGACGCAGACTGGAGCGGTGTGTGTTTACTTTTGCTTACATACCTACCTTGCGTTTCAAATGTGCTTCAGGTGAACAGTGAATAAGGATGGACATTTGTGTGAGTGATACAGGTGAAGATTAATAGTGATACAGTTCCTTGTGCAGTGAATTGGTTGATATTAAAGTGTTATTGGTGTTCCGTCATCGTGTCTTGCCGATGAAGTAAATCTACTTGTAGAGTCGCCAACAGAACTGTACTCTGGCCAGCAGTTGACTCTACCATTAACAATTTCTTGTGTGTTATTCACTATATTGGCTAGGACAGTGTATGGCGATAAAGAAAAAAGAATGAAGTGAATTTTCCTTTAGTGCTCCTAGTAAGAACCTGCAATATGTTGGATTGTTTTGATACCAGACCGTTCTTGATGCATTGTTATTATATGAGTAATAATAATAATAATAATAATAATAATAATAATAATAATAATAATAATAATAATAATAATCTAAAAGAATAAATGAATAAATGCGCATGATCTGATACTGTTTTTTTTTAATCTTTTTAAAGGTAATTCAGGAAATGACTGCTGTGCAATCATTGATTTTTAAAGTTAAAAGCTTACGATTATCTTCAATGTCACCAGTAAAATATGAACAAGTATATAATAGTAAACTTGGAAGTGAAGCTTAATGCATTAACTGTACGGTAGAGTATCTCAGAATTTAAGATGCTTAACAGACTGAAAGCAAAGGTCAGGTGTGGAATCTATTAAAAGAGTGTATGATGAATGGTTTACTCATCCTTTCCAACTAGAACACTAAATGAGTAATTGGAATTTTGAGATATACTGTATATTCTAAATATATAAGTTCTCATTCTCCAGAATCTGTAGTCACTTTCATTTTATAAATTTTATCTTTTACATTCGTCTATTATTATTATTATTATTATTATTATTATTATTATTATTATTATTATTATTATTAATTATTATTAATTTATTTGTTATTTTTCAGGAAGTGAAAATAACCATGGCAATTAATATCTTCGAAGTGGTTTGTGAATCGCCTCCTTAAGAATGATGAACAATAGTGAAATTGTCATCATGCATTGACTGAAAAGAAAATATTACCCATATCATGAAACGTAAGCCAAAATTTTGTGCAAGAACCCATACATTGCTACAGACAATGGGCCCTTAACTTAGGTGGCAGCTTAGCTAAACCGTGGCAGTTTGTGATACAGCTGAAGGTAAAGGTGCAGCTTGCAGTTTATCGTTAATTCCATCTGTCACCTTGCGCCGGTTGAGGATCTGTGGTGTGGGCATTTGCTTGTCTGGAAACCGCCTCAACCCTCCGCCGCTCTGGTGATCGAGATATAAGTAGATGAGACTAACGTTTGTGAAGATGAACTGTTGAAAATGAATGTTGGAGATGAAAATTAAGGTTTATTGTGATTGTGTGCCGGTGTGAGATTCAAAGTGTGGTATTGCATGTGGAAAGTGATCCCTGCCAGACATACACACACTAATTGTTGTTATTGTTGTTATTGTTTGTGAAAATGTCTACTTTTAATATTTTGATATGAATGAAAAAAAAATATGATCCTGCAGTGAACTACTAAAATCCCGGTTGACAAGTCTTTAAATAGCATTACCTATATACATATATACATATATAAATATATACATATATACACATATTTAAGCTAACCCGCTGCAGGAAGAGAAGGTTTATTTGGATGTGTACCTGTGCAGTGTTACCATATCATTAATTTCTAAGTCATTACGTTTAGTTGGTTTTGCGTGGGCCTCTTTAATTAATTCCTCAAGCGAAAACCTACAAAGCAAAGGAAACTGCTTTACCAAATACAGTGCTTAAGGAGGTCATTTGCTAGTCTTCCACTTGATTCATGGTGATCTGAAAAAAACAACAACAACCGTAAATTAATCAATAAGTAAATAGCGAATAAAACCCTGAAAATATCGGTTTTGCGTACCAAGAGTTTGACGCAACACGCCCACGCTGAAAAACGGCAGCACCGCCTCCTCCACCTCTGCTTCGCCCTACCAGTAAGCCAGTTGACCAGACATCGTTACTCAAGATGATGCAGAACAGAATCCGCAATGCTGGACATAGCAGCAACAATGAGGATGTTGTTAAGAGTGGATACCTCAAGAAACTCAAGGTATGTACTTACTACTACCACACTTACTTGGCTTTTCGAGAGAGTAATTAGGCTGGTATTCGTAAACGCTTCCTTGCTTCACCTCCACTATTTCAGAAGGCTTTATTCAAATTCATGCCAATTTAAAGGTGTTTTTAAGGTTCTAGAGGTAGTTTGACAAGATTTCTACATCATTAAATGGAGAAACACTCTTGCAAACCCCGCTAATCATCTCTCTGGTCTTGGAAAATAGTCGTGGTGAGAGAGCAAAGCGTTTTTGAATACGGACCTAACTAGATTTTGTTGATGTTTGGGTGTAGGTATGATGGGAGAGGACTGTTATTATGTGGATTTGTGGGTATTGGTGTAGTGTGGGTTTGGTAGGATTGTGAGAGAGGAGTGTTGATATTATGGTGTGGGTTAAATGGTGGTAGACGTTGTGTGCTTCATAGAAATTACAATGAAAAAAAGAAGATATGGTGCGGACTTGTAGTGTGGACGAGGTAGAAGGGCCTATCTCGTATTATAATGTTTACATGCATTTTTTTTTTTTTAAGTGATGAGGGGTGGGGTGGGGGGATAGGGGAATGGTGTTATGAGCTGGTAATAATTTTTCTTGTCCTTTCTTTGTTTTTTGTCACACACGTAAAACATACCAAACCGATGGACTTGAACATTATATACATACATACATACATACAAGTTACCGTGCAGTACGTAGAGAGAGAGGTAGATTACGTAGTTGTGAAATAGATGACACATGCGCACACTTTAGTTATTGTATATCTTTCTGTTGTTTCCGTAAAGAGTCATTGGAGTTTGGCAGTGTGGTGAGTGAGTGAGGTGCGTTAGATGAGAGGCATTAGTGTGGCAGCAGCAGCAGACAGGTGAGCGGGGGGGGGGAGGGGCAGGTGTTGGGTGAAGGGTGATGTTTCAGCCCCAAACACATCAATGAACCTTCCAGTTAGATGACTTCAGCTCCGTAACTCAGACCTTTGCCAGACTCTCTCTCTCTCTCTCTCTCTCTCTCTCTCTCTCTGTTAGGTATGCATGTAGTTATTGTTACATCTTCATTGTTTTTGAAGTCACAGTAATTCAACCTTTATATGTATTTATTATTTATTGATTTATTTACTCGATCAACTGTAACAATCTGTGTGGGAGGGAGCACAGACTCTTGGGTGGGTAGGGATGTGGGACTAGGCTTATGAAATTCAATATTCTGATACAAGATTAAAAGAAAAAAAGAAAAAGAAGTGTTGTATGTTAGGAGTGTGAATGTGTGTGTTGTGTTGTGTTGTTTTGGGTTTATCTTTGACACACACACACACACACACACACACCTCTCTTCCTTCCTCTCCAGCCGTGATGCAAGATTAAGTTCTCGCGTCACGGGTCTTTTAATATGTACCTCTTTTCTACACCACCGAAACGAGACGACACCGAACACACAGAACTCCACAACAGATGCTTAAATTAACCAACCGCGGAAGTTACTCGTAAAACACCCTGAAAGAAAAAAATATGTACATAGACCCAGCAAAACAAGAGCTTGAGAGGGCTAAAAGTCAAGTCTGAAGTAAAACATGAACTAAAGAATTTATGACCAACATTCTGCTACATAGGACAGGCAGTCATGTGAAGAGGATGATGGGGCAGGTCAGGGATGGAGGAGAAAATGTGTC